>JAECUM010015034.1:47500-99255 GCA_016617855.1 Megalonaias nervosa | reverse complement strand
GAATCAGCCCGTGATTTGGGCCGAATCAGCCCGTGATTTGGGCCGAATCAGCCTGTAATTTGGGCCGAACCAGCAACAATCCGAATCAGCAATGGTACGAATCATCCCGCATTCCAGGTTCAGACATACGCAAGATAAAACGTACCCAAGTCAAAACGAAACCAAGCTAAAGCAAGTCCCAACGCGAGTTGAACTTCTGAGATTTGCTGTTTTACTTTTACATGTTGAAAGTTCCGTATATCAGTAAATACAAATTCAGCGTAAGCTGTGAACATGCATGACTGGTTTTAGATTGTTTTGTTTAATTACTGTAGAAAAGGTACTGTGAATAACGTAACATCTTGTCCTTTCTATGACAATGAGACCCCTTTAAATAATTTAATTTGGAATAACTCGACACCGTACTCTGAGGGGTGTAATTTGCAAATCAAACCCGTCTGCATCGAGGATATAAAAAATGGACAGAAATTAGTCACTTTATTCATTAATTTGTACGTTCTAAACTGATTGTCGCCAGGAGGTCCCAAACACTGTCAACTTGTTGGCGTTTCGAATCAATAGGGCGTTTCTTTAGCAACACAGTCGCCATGATTGCTTGGGCAAGTCTTCGTTTTCAAGGAACAAATGTGAAGAGTTCACCGTCTTTGAAAATCTCAATAATTCCATATATTTTGGATTCACGGCTCACTGAACAGATGTATACAAGACTTCCTATGTATTTGTTCAATTTGTTTTAGAAATATTAAAAAATAGATACTGCAAGTATTGGACACAGACGACACTCTATTATACTGAAATAGACTAATCTAAAATCCGAAAAGGACAGTGAGCAGTCTCTTATTTACATAGGGAGCTTCCGTTGTTGAAACGCCAATAATTCGACTGTGTTAGGGACCCCTAGGCGGCAATCAGATTAGAAATTATAAATCAACGAACGAAATGACTAAGTTTTGTATATTTTTATATCCCTGATGATTTTCGTTTTTAAAATCGGTGGTGGTGATTGTTGTAGGTTTACAATCAGGAGGCTATGCGAATACTTTTTATTTTTATAGATATGTCTTGTGACAAAGGCAAATTATTGCATCAAACACAATATGTGCTTTTACAGCAAAACACAAAATATAACACGAACATGGGTTATTTGGATCTGCACGTGAATGGAGGCAATATACTTTCTAGTAAACAGCTGAGAATAAACAAATAGATGTAGATACAAGTACTGCGTAATGAAGAACGTAATAAAATAGATAAATACAGTGCACACCAGATATTGGATGTGAATATTGGAATGACAAGACTGAAAAGCTGACAGGTTTATAACGTCTAGATGTAATGTCGAAAGAGTAATTCAAAGATCTTCACAGGTTCAGTCTGACTAAACATGCAACAATACAGCACGTTAGAGGCGAGAAATGTGACGTTGTATTGTGCGTAACAATAAATGAATACCCTCAATGGTCACAAATGTCACCGCTCCGACAATCGGGTGTCCTGACTTAAAGTCTGATGACAAATTAACTCAAAAGGATGATGAACATTAACAAAACGCATTCTACTCACTGAATAAGAACACTTTTGCCAAAAGACTTGTCAGATAAACACAAAGTACGTGATAACAAATGACTGAGAAGTTACTGTGTCCCTTCATATTTTAATAGGGTCAGGCTTCGCAGAATCGCCAATAAGTGATATAGTACATTTCAACAAGAATGGTTCATAATGGGGTTTGTGTTTGAGCCAAAAAATGTATTGTTTCCAATATATTACGATGACCGCGACCTCTTAGAAACAAGAACATTTTCAATAGCTCTATCTTTCTGCTGCTTGTATTTTAATTTGTAGCAATCAGAAATAACGTGTTCTATGTTCTTGCAACAAGTGCACCTATTAAGAGATAAGGAATTCTTATCAGTCTTATCAGAAGTTTGGATTCTAAAAGTGAAATTTAGAAGTATTCGTATGAGACTCAGGTGGTTCCTTACCAAAACGGAATTATCGTCAGCTGTACGAGCTGCCTCTTCCAAACTGCCTACCTTTTGCTCATCAAGATAGGTCTTGACATCAGTATGGATGCAATTCTTGAACTCTTGAACTAAAATGAGTTGTCGAAGGTTATCATAAACTGTATCAACCTTCTTGGCTGAGCACCACCTATCAAAAGCTTGTTCTGTTTCCCTAGTAAATTCGACATGAATTTGCCCAGTTTCTTTTCTACGATTCCTAAATCACTGTCGTTATGCCTCAAGTGCCAAATCGTAACCCGCCAAAGTATACTCCTTACCCACATCATAATTTATACTTTGTTCTACTGACATTGAAGTACATACTTCAGGAGCTTTGTCAATGAGTACACTTTGTAATAATTAAGTCCGATATTTCTTGGCCTTGACAAATTTTTAGCAGTTTTCTCAAAATAAAGAAAATATTGATCTATTTTTCTTTTTTACAAAGCTGGTACTAACCTAATATTTTTGGAATCATCAAAACCCAAGCCATAAAGAGAGTGCTTTCTGCTTGCCAGTTTTAATTCTTTTCATTTAAATTGCATTTCCATTGTTTTCTATATCTCTATGCATCTGACAGGAGAGACAACTTTGAGCTTCGCCAGTGGTAGATTTAGAAATGAGGGCTAACAGTAATTAAAAACCGAAGTTGATCTTCTTTGTTTGTTGTACATAATCAACGCATTCTGGAAACAGGGGAGAGGTGCTGTTAAAACAGTTAAAAGCTTATCAAATACAGTGTGTACTTAAAGTATCTCAGTGTCAAGGCTTTTGTGTAACTACGCTGGATTCTCACAAGAGTCTTAGTAAAAATTTGCAGTAGCAACTTGGTACGATACCGGCACTTTATTTGTGAACATCATTTTAGTACCAATAACACAAAGATCCAAGTTTGTGCAGGATAGAAGTATTCAATAATGATGAAGTATTGAAAAACGACCAGAACAAGAGAAAAGAAAAAACAAACAAACAATCTGATTAAAATCAGATCTCCACCGTCCTAGGTGAAGATCTGACAGCGACCGCTTAGGGGTCATGTCCTGGTGATGTATGTTATTATGATAATTGATAATAGTATCAGCCAATCACATGAAGTCTTATATCTTTACCTTTTAGAGACTGAGCAGTATGGCTGAAACGTATCAATGTGTTCCGAATGAGTTGATTCACTTTCAGATTTTTGAAAGCTGCATTTCCATTGGTTAAATCAAATGTGACCAGAACATGACCCCTAAGCGGTCACTGTCAAATCTTCTCCTAGGACATTGGAGATCTGATTTTAATCAGATTCGGGAGAAAAAGAAACTATCTTGTGAATTCATCTTGTTTAGTTTGTATGTTCTCAAGAGAGTAGTATTCACATTCCTAATTTTTTGTGTGGTTCATCGCATTTACCACAAGTGCACTAAAGAATCTTTATTTTATCACCGTCAAGGAAGAGTCAGTCATTTTACAAAAAAATAAATAGTTTCTGGCCTATCTTAGATTTGGCTAGAAAGCTTGCCAGTAGCTTACTTTGGGCCAGTGGTTCTTCCTCCACCAAATATACGGGGCGCTATGTATATCCTATCATAAGCTGAAAATGGCTTTAAATTCATAATAACAACACCTTTGATTCGTGATGAACGAAATATACGCCAGCCTTATGTAGCACCTAGCAGTGTTTGGAAGTGATTTTTGCCGCATCTACTCGAAGCAGAGAAAGTGATTTTAGTATGGAACTAATTTCATCTTATGAGATTTAAAAAACGAATATCTTAATTCCTACCGATGTAATTCTAATTATGGTGTGATCTTGAAATTTTCATGTATTTCATTGTAAGGGGAAATATATACTGAAAAGTAAGTGATTCTGTTTTTATTCTTTTAAAATACAATTACAGTATTCACACACACACACACACACACACACACACACACACACCCCCCCCTGCTCATTTTATAACATTAATTCGTTCCCTCTCTTTCTCAGAGATACACACACACATACTTTCTTTCTCGGTCTGAGCTAATGAATCGTCAAACTCTAGAATGCAAAAATTTATGCAAACGTACGTACATGCATGCATGCATGTTCTTTTGTGTCTTTCGAGTGCAAAGATGACTATTCGGTTTGGTTTCTTTGAGGACGTGAATGGCTGATCAAAGCAATTTGTGTTCAGAACTGTCTGTGGCACACTTGAAAGGTGATGGCGCTTGGGATTATTTGAACAACAGCAGTTCTTTCATTTCCGCTGCTCTGCTCACACTTCTGCACTGCAATTGTTTCCCTTTCAAAGTCTGTAGTTCCAGTATGGATGAGACCAAGAGAGACAGATTGTCGGGGTCGGCAATACAATGGATTTGTAGACCTTAATTTTTTTTGTAGACAGATCCCTATGCGTTCGCATATATATATGTAGTCTGCCAAAAACCACAATTGCTTTAGCAATTCTGGCATTCACTGCATCATCATTCTGGACAGTCTGTAACAGTGTGCTGCTGAGATAGATGAACGTGTCGACGGCGAGGAAGGTTTGGCCTTTTACTATGATGGTAGATTCTACGTACGGCTCTCCTGGAGCAGGTTGGTGCATTGTCTTGTTGATACTGACTGCGAGACCGAAATTATCACAAGCTGATGAGAAATCGGACGTACTGTGTCACATATTAGACTCAGATTTGCCATTCAGGGAACAATAGTCAGCAAATATGAAATTTCGAGTAGTCACTTCCTGTAACTTCTTCGCCTGTAATTTCCACAGACTGAAGAGCTTGCCATCATTCTGGTATCTAATGTCAATCTCAGTGTCATAGTCACGGAAAGCATCAGTACGCATGACATTCAACATCATCCGGAAGAAGACTGAGGTTAAAATACAACCTTGCTTGGCTCCATTGGTGACAAGGAATGGTCCAGATTGCTTACGGTCGTCCCCAACACAAGCAAGCATGCCGTCATGTAATTGCCAAATCATCAAAATCAATTTCTCTGGGCAACCAAATTTTACCATGGTCTTTTAAAGACCTCTATGGCTGACTGTGTCAAAGACCTTTGTCAGATCGATAAATGTCATGTACAGGTTCGAGTTCTGTCCCTGGCATTGACGACCTACAATCACCAAGTCTATGATCCCTCATCCTTTCCTGAAGCCACACTGACTCTCTAGCAGGAGCTCTTCTTGATACGTGATAAACAATAAGAATCAGCAGAATTCTTCCAAGTAGTTTGCGGCGATTGACAGTGAAGAGATGCCCTGATGCTTGTCGCATGACTCTCTGTTGCCATTCGTCTTGTACAAAAGGACAATAGATGCATGCTAGTATTCCTCTGGTATAATTCCTTGATTCTTCATTGAGCGGAAGAGTTCGGTTAGATTGTTTGTATTGTGCGAGTTCCGTCTTTGTACACTTCTGCTACTATAGCATCTGTTAAATTGCTTTGCAATTCGAGGGCATTTCAATTGCTTTTGCAGTTTCGGTCAGCGTTGGAGGATCAACAAGTGTTATGTCGATTTTCATCTAGGGTTGTCGATCAGTTGCATACTCATTTCGTTGTCAGTGAGTTGCGTGGCACTGACAGCACTAAGTGTTGGAGATTGTCATGATATATGTGGGTCGTAGACTGTCTTCAAAGCATCAAATAAATTCTTCATTTACTTTCTGTCTGTGTAGTACTGAATCTCATCTACCTTATTGCTGAGCAAAGAGTCTTGCGGCTGTATGAAGTTGCATTAGACAGCCTCTTGATGTTGTCGAAGGCTGCCTTCTTAGAGAATGAAGTGCAGTTTTCTAAGCAGGCCTTCTGTCGCCGATGTTTCTCATTAAGAAGTCTTGGTATGGGAGCATCTTGCTGTTTACATGTTGTGTGACCAAGGGTATGGGATGCAGCTGAGAAACAGATACCTAGTAGTTTTTCTCGTCATTTTCTGAGGTTATACCGATTGTATCCAGTTGTATACACAGTTCTTCGACATGTGCCTGTTTCACGTTCTCCTGTTTCAGTTGGAGACATTAAGCTCTTTGGGCACTTTTCTGCTTTTTGTTCGTCTACTAGAATGTATCTGGATACTAAACTTGGCGGCTATGAGCCTATGTTCAGTGCAGCATTCTGCACTTCTCTTGTCCTTCGTCACCCGGATATCCTGCCTACTCCTTCACCGGACGATGATTACAATAAGATGTAAGTGCTTTAATCGTTGGTGCATGCAAGATGTATAGTTGCGGTTTGGCAAGCGGAAGACTGTATTGATGATTAGGGGGCCATGCTCAGTGCATTTCCTCAGCAGGAGTCGTCGATTGTTGTTACATTTGCCAGCATCTTTTTTTGCCGATGGCACCTGGCCACAGTCGCGCCACTGGGGTGTGGGGGTGCGGGGGATGCGGGGGGTGCGGACTGCACCGGGTGACACCATCAGAGGGAGTGACACCAAGATGACTGTCTATAAAATTTTTGAATTTTTTGTGCAGGAAGGGGGTCCATGGGGGTAACACCATGAGTTACCGCACATGACTGTCTATAAAATTTTGAATTTTTGTGCAGGAAGGGGGTCCGTGGGAGTGACACCATGAGTTATCGCACTGGAGGACACCAACCCTAGTGACGTCACTGCCTGGCCGTCCTGGAGATAAATTCTAGCATTAAAATCCACTAGGATGACGAGTTTGTCTGCTGTCGGTATTCTGCAGTAAGAGACTCCTCTTGTTCAAATAATTTGTCCTTGGTTTCATATGGGTTGGTCATGGTGGGTACATAGGCGCTGATGATAGTTGAATTTATTTCCAGACAGTGAGAGTCCCGTTTGCATTAATCTGTCATTCACACCCTTTGGGAGATATGTAAGGTTACTGACTAGCTTTGATGTGATGGCAAACCCATCACCAGCTGTACTTCGCTCTTCTTTACCTCGGCCACTCCAGAAGAAGATGTGTCAGGCTCCTACTTAGGTGAGTTGTCCTTCCTCAGCTAGGTGAATTTCATCGCCGGCTGCTGTCTGTCTGTTGAATCTGGCCAGTTCTCTGCCAACTATAGCTGTTCTTCTCTCCGGTATATCTGTTAATGTACTGTCCATTAGTGTGCGTACGTCCCAGGCAATGATGGTAACTTACATCAGCTTTGTCTTCTTGTTTGGCTTTTGATCGCTAATAAGGGATTCCTGTCAGCCACTGTATGCAGACCAGGGTTAAGGTGACGCATGCAATGTTAAGGGCACTTTTCTAGACCCTCCTCAGTTTATGGAGGTAAGCAGAGTGACCCTGAAAAGGTCTGTTCAGACATCCAAGAGGCAGCTGTGTTCTACTGCATTAATGCCTGGGAAATGTGGCACTGATTCCATTCCCTAAGGAATAATTAACATCCTGCGGTGCAGGAATTAATTAGTGACACATGTACTTAATGTACGAACGCCACTATAATTCGATAATAATAATAATAATAATAATAATAATAATAATAATAGTAAGTTTTGGTGACAGAGGATGTTTTCCTTCAAGTCCGTGCTCCAGGGATATAAAGCGAAGCGATCGTCAGTCTAGCTATAGTCTGCAGCGAACACAGAAGGAGTAACACGTAACCACGAAGAGAACGCTAGCAATGTAAATTATTCCAACTATAGCACTGAGTGCCCTTCAGGGCTTGGGACTCAGTATAGCCTCAGGTTGGAGCTCACGCGCGCAAGAGAAGCGCACGAGTCTTCTGCTCATCTGGGAAAAAGAAACTACATAAATTGAGGACAATAGAATTGGGCGCCAGGGATTCAATGGTGGTTGTAGAAGGAACCGGCGAAGACCAACCTACAAGAATTATCTCCGCAGGCCGTCACATTCGGATCGTATAGAACCCAATCAACCGGATTCACCCCCACCCACTCAACCTCCACAAGTGAAGATAACTGAGGTTAGACATTCTACGCCACCTCTCTCACCCCCACACTTCACTCCTATTCAACAACAAACAAAGGAGACTTTCGCAAGTGTGATAGCCAAATCGCCGCCTAGCAGAACACCATCTACTGTCCATTAGGAAGAAATTAAAGAGGACAGTATAGAAGAGGAGACAGAAAGTGAATCGGAGGAGGAATTGGACGAAGACACCGCTAGGGTTCACAACTTGGGACTACAAGAGGTCGCAATTGATATCAAGAAAGCTGGGAACTTTATCAACGCAGTCTCATACATGGCTTGGAGGTCTCTTAGGACCAGGAGACCTAACCCAAAACAATGGTCATTCGGGAGACACCTCCTGTACAGATATTATTATGACGCATACAAAAATCACCCGATGTCTTCATTTATTGATGCCGCCGAGTTCTTTACCAGCTTACACGGCGGTATCGAGAGAATAGGACGGATGAAGAAATCTGGGAGGAAGACAAAAGCCCTTTTTAGGGCTACTAACCAAAATTGCCTCTTATCTCGGGATTCCAATTTGGCTTGGAACCCCAATTCGATAAATTCATACACCTAATTTTCCTGTTTTTCCACCGTCAAAATTTTGGATTTCAAACTACATATCTGATATTAATCAAACTCTTTTTATGTCGCTCAGACATCTCAGTAATTAAAATTTGTTAGGGACTTATATATTATGTACACTACGTACTAGAATGATTGGCCTGATAGGTGATAAGAAAAATTTTAAGACTTAACGTATTAGGTTAATTGCAGAGGTGGCTCACATATTATTGATTTATTTTATATGTCCATTAGTATAACTGGACTGAATTTGAAATAGGTACGGGCCGGCGTTTTGGGGCGTATACAACATCCATTGCTTCGCTTCACACCGGTTGCCGAGTCACTTTCCTCCTTTTTCACACTCGGGCTCCTGTACATGGACGGAATGTGGAACGATTTCCACCCGTCCAAACACCAGGTGCCCCGATGAAACGTCATAGACGCTGACCAATCGCGACTAACGTCTTATACTGCTTGGTTGACACCTGGTGGTAGCGCTGTAACTGAAAGGCTTGACTGTGTGCTGGGTCCATTCCCTAGCTGGTACTATGGCGGATTGGCATGTGGGTGCATGGTGTAACATGCTAAATGGGCGGACTGAAGACCCATTAAACTGGATGAAGAAATATAGTCCGGAAATACTGGCATGCCAACAAGACTCCTCTTTTACTGAGAAGTGTGCTGATGTGGTTTAAAGTTTTGCACTTTACCCTTCAGTATCCAAGTCAATTCACCAGCTAGTGTAGGTCGTTTGGGACGTAGTTGTCACACGACCTAAGAAACATCTTTAGGCAACTTACCAACTCTCTTTGAGAGCATTAACACCTGGGGATGTGGCTCGGATTCCTTCCCCCAGGATAAAATTAACAGTATGCGGTGCATACATTAACAACTGGCACATGCACATATGTGCGCACGCCAGCATAATGCAAATGTAAGTAAGTAAGTAACAGTCTGGCTACCATTCACCCGGAGGACGTCGAGGCAGCAACATCGGGACGCCAAGCCTGCGTTGCCGCAGAGGACGAGGAGGAAGTTAAAACATCAAGGTGGAGCAGGGAGTGGAGAAAGCGTGCGGCACATGGGCCACCACTATCTAACAAAATAGAAGAAAAAGAAGCGTGGCCCGTGTATGTGCAGCGCAGCCCACTGCGACCCAGCTACCAACCAATGACTTACCTACCCACCCTGCGGAAAGAATGATCAAGAACTACGACTGGCGGATATTAGTCAACATTAACGCTGACCGGAAATTTCATGACTGGAGCGGGAAAACAAAATGGCGGACTTTGTCGGAGGTATTTCTGCGTTCAGCTGATGACAAAAGACAAGCCAGCCGTTCCAGTGCAGACCAACCCGGAGTAGCCTTGACGTCAATGGACTCGGCTTGAATAGGCCAAGAAACTTTTAATTTGCCTGGGTGAATGTATAGGTTTTCATTTTTGCTTGAAAACCTTGTTTTTGATAATATCTATATGTTGTATTCCGAATTTGACCCTTTGGTTCCACCAACAAAAACTTTCCTGTTTGTTTATTATGCGTGATACAAAATGTATGAGTTGCTTTGACTCAGCTGATTGGCATATTTTAGATGGATTTTTATGTACACTTTGTACACTAAATTCTAACTTTGAATGTTTGAATGTAATCAACAACAAAATTTTGAAACTCATTTTATTTGGTTAATTACACAGGTGGCTTACACATTATTGGCTTTAGGTTTTGTCCATTAGTACAACTGGACTGAATTTGAAACAAAGTACGGACTGGCGGTTTGGGGCGTACACGACGTTCATTGCTTCGTTTCGCGCCGGCTTCCGAGGACCTTCACTCCTTTACCTCACTCGGACTCCAGTACAAGGAAGGAATGTGGAACGATTTCCACCCGTCCTAACTCCAGGTGTCCCGTTGTGACGTCATAGTTGCCGACCAGTCGCGACTGGCGTCACAAATTGCTTTGGTTGACACCTGGTACTGCTTTCATTACAAAACAAAATTTTATCTTGAGTGCGTGTTGGGTCTATTCCCACTCAAGTAGGCCTCAGAGCGCAGGCTGGTGGGGTGCTTTGGCGGATTGGCATGTGGGTGCATGAAAAACATGCTGCATGTGCGGACTGAAGACCCACACGTGGAAGGAGAAAGATAGTCCGGTAATACCTGCATGCCACCGATTCTCTTTTATTGAGGAGTGTGCTGATGCAGTTAAATGTTATGCACTTTACTCTTCAGCATCCAAGTCAATTCACCAGCCAGCGTATTCAATCAGGTCTTTTGGGTCTTAATTGACCCACGACCTGATGGCCAAATTAAATAGCACTCTGTGAGTGCAGAAATGCCCTGGGGGATGAGGACTTTATTCCTTCCCCCAGGATCAATAAGTAGTCCGCTCTGCGGATATAAACTAGTGGCGCATGCCCGTATGGGCGCAAGCCACTTTTATCTAAGTCTGCTACTAATAGTCTGGCTACCCATTATTGATTCGTCAACAGTAACAAAATGAGTAATAGAATTGCCAAATTGTTGGAGCTCCAAATGCACCTGGAGTATGCCAGACGCATTTTAGACGAGCTGGCCATGGAGGCCATAGCAGAAGCTGCCAGGCTTGAAGAGGACGAAGAGGAAAACGAGAAGAAAGAAGAAGTGGAAAAGAAGAGAGCGATCCTGCCTCACCTGATACTGAGACCTCTGTGTGAAGTCAAGCCTGAGGTGAGGGCGCCTCCACAACCCTTAGCAGTACCACCACAACGTCAGCCACAGCCTCAAGTACCAGTGCCAGTATAGCCGCAGAGACCTCATCATCTCCGGCTACAAAATAGGAGAAGACAGAGCGAAATCTTCACCATACCTGAAGGTGAAGACTGGGAGAGTGAAGCCAGTCAACCCCCCCCCCCCGCGCTACCAGCCACAAACATCAACTGGGAGCAGGACTGGAGCAGACGTTGCGTGTGTGGTGCCCGACCAGGGAGGTGCAACCATTAACCAGGTGCAATTGGAGTTCCAAGAAAAAACAGCCCTTCTCAAAGCTAACCAAATCTCTAGAAAAGACACACTATTCAATTTGCCAATTTGTGTGAATGTGGAGTAGTGTAACTATAAACACTCAGTCCTTTACTGATGTGTGTGTGTGTGTTTGTAGGTGTTCGCGTACGTTTATGTGGATAGTAGAGTGTGTGTTTGTAGACGTTCGCGTACGTTTGTGTGGATAGTAGATATGGTGTGTTTTTTCTTCTCTTCCCGTCTGTGTGGTTAGTAGAGTGTGTGTTTGTAGGCGTTCGCGTACGTTTGTGTGGACAGTAGATATGGTGTGTTTTTTTTCTCTTCCCGTCTGTGTGGATAGTAGAGTGTGTGTTTGTAGGCATTAGCGTACGTTTGTGTGGATAGTATATAATATGTGAAGTGAGTGTAAGGGATGTTTTCCTTCACGTCCATGCTTCACGTATATAACGCGGAGCTATTTTCAGTCTGCCTACAAGAAACCCACCTCTCAGATAGTTCCAAATACTTGCCTAAAATCCCAGGATACTTCCCAGGCATTTTCAAAAATCGAACTAATGGGGAAAAAAGGAGGAGGGCTAGCAATTTTCATTATAAGTACACTCCCCAATACTGAGACGATTATAGTTCCAACATCAATAGACGTCAGCGAAACATTCGAAATGCTGGCTGTCCTAGTCAACTTCGGATCAACAACTATCAAAGTTTTGTAACATCTATGACCCAGGCAGTGTCAATCCAATTAACTTAAATACCTATCGACAAATCTCTCAGACTCCAACAGAAAATCTTATAGTCTGTGGGGATTTCAATGCGCACAACGAACTATGGGAAGGAGATAAAACGGATAATAGAGGCAGGTTGGTAGAAGCTTGGACTGCTGAATCCAACCTGGTCATCCTCAATGATGGATCTAAAACTAGATTGGATCCTGAGGATGGCGCTCTTACAGCAATCGACCTAACCATTTGTACACCCAAACTAGCACAAATAACTAACTGGTGGATGGATCAAGATAATACATTAGGTAGCGACCACTTCCCCATCATCATCTCTCTCCAGATGACAGTTCAATATAATCCCATTGGAATCCCACCGAGATGGAGATACGATAAAGCTGACTGGGAAAATATTAGAACTAACCTAGCTGAAATAAACACAAGAGAACTAGAAAATCCCAACATTAATACATTCAATGACAACATCATCACCATAAAAGAGACAGCCAAGCTAAGTATCCCAAAAGGCAAAAAGTCCCAAACCAAACAAACGGTGCCTTGGTGAAATGATGAATGTAAAAAAGCACACAGGGAAAAGAAAAAAAAGCTCTCAATAAATTCAAGCACTCTAAAAACTCACTAGACTTTCATGAATATAAAGCCAGGGATTAAAGCCTTAAGCAAATCATCAAACAAATCAAAGAAAATTTCTGCCAACACTTTTGCTCCCAATTAAACATAAAAACTAATTCTAAACAAGTGTGGGACAAAATAAAACTAATCCGGGGAAAGCAATTAACACGACCCCTAACGTAAAGAGGTGCCAATAACAACCAGGAAAAAGCAAATTCGCTCGCCAGTCACTTCTCCGACATGAGCAGCAATACACTTCATACCCAAAATTTCCAAGAGCATCGGAAAAAGTAGAAAATTCCTTTAAAGATCTCTTCAAAGACCTAGGAACTAAGGAATCTGACCTAAACAGTGACATTACACTACACGAATGGGAATTAACACTAGGGTCCAAAAATGAATCATCCCCTGGAAAAGATGACATTGGCTATGTTATATATTAAAAAAAACCTACCAAACAACATCACAACAACCATCATTAAATTGCTAAATAACAGCGGCCAACTACCAGACAGCTGGAAACAAGCCATTGTCATACCTATCCCTAAAAACGGAAAAGACCTTAACGAAATAAGTTCATATAGACCCATCTCCCTTACTAATAACATATGCAAAATAATGGAAACCATCCTAGCCAACCGATTGAAACACCACTTAAAAAGCAACAACTTATTATCGGAAAAGCAATGTGGCTTTCGTAACAAGCGGTCCACCACTGACCAATTACTGAGACTCGAAGCTGACATAAAACTTGCATTCAATACAAAAAGGAAATCAGGTAGAAATCTCATAGCTGTTTTCCTCGACCTTGAAAAGGCCTTCGACCTTGTCTGGACCAAAGGATTGATTGCAAAACTTAATCACTTCGGAATTACTGGACGTATGTTCAACTGGATTGAGAACTTTCTCACAGGACGGAAAATCATAACTAGAGTGGGGAATACTCTCTCAGACGAGTACCCGTTAGAAAATGGAACTCCACAAGGGCGCGTACTCAGCCCCACTCTCTTCAATCTAATGATTAACGACCTGGATCGCAACCTCGCCTCAGCAAAAGTAAATATCTCACAATTTGCTGATGATAACGGAATTTGGAGAGCTGGAAACCCCGCTAGTAATCAAGTTATCTCAGAAATCCAGCAAAGCCTTGACAAAATATGGAGATGGGCTGATAAATGGGGATTTAAGATATCACACATAAAAAAAAAAAAAATAGTGGCATAATCTTTGCACCAAAAATTAATAGACAGCTTATTTACCCCAAACTCTATCTCCAAAACCAAATAATCAAATATGTTAAAGTGGTAAAGTTCCTAGGCATGTTCTTCGACCAACATCTCGAGTGGAAAAATCACATTGACCGCTTAACTAAAAATTGCACCAAAGACCTTAACTTACTAAGAAATCTTAAAGGCACCAAATGGGGATCCAACCAAGAAACCTTGATAACTATCTATAGAGCACTTATAAGATCGAAACTAGACTATGGTTGTCAGGTATCTAACTCAGCTAAACAAACACACCTGGAAAAACTGGATGCCATCCAAATGAAAGCACTGATGGTCTGCACAGGCGCCCTACCATCAACATCATTAGATGAACTACTCATACTCACTGAAGAACTGCCACTAAACTTGAGAAGACAAGAAATGCTCCTCAAATACTCAATTCGGTTATCCAGCCACCCAAACACACATCCCACAAAGAAGGCCATTAGCAAATGCAACAAAATTTTTAGTCGCAAACTCGTTCCAAACACTCCTGGCGGAAAACAAATTCTTGAACAAAAAAAAAAATTATCAATCTTGGATCAGCAGGAGGAATACACAAAATCCCCTGATCAAGCCCCTTGGATAAACTCTAGACCAAGGATCAACACCAAAGCTACCGAATATAGGAAAAATTGAAACAAGAGCTCAAACTAAAAATACATTTACATTTCATCAGCGCGATAAAAGTTTCCTCAGGCAAACCATTTTTTTTTCGACAAGCCCGACGGGCACCTCGCGTTGAATACAGGATGGGCCCGAACTATACTTAAAGGGGCTCAGGGTGTTAGGCTATCAGATATTTGTTAGCACTGTTGGTGTAGATAAAAGATCTGTGAAGTGATAGTTGCATTTTGTGGTCACTTACTCGGCCTTCTGCCTATTTTCCGTAACTCACACGTTTAACACTTTCCCCAGGATTTAAAATATCCAACGGTATGTCTGGAACATCGCGAACTTTTAGTCTAGGCCTAGTATTTGCGTATCCTAGAGCTGCCATTTTTCAGGATCCCTCTCGTAACATTCATTTGAGAAATGTAATGAGCACAGAGTGCTGTATGGTGTTGCTTTGAAATCGACTCGCTTGCAATAATGTATCCATACTTTCTTTATGTCTTTATCTTTTGGAAAAGAAAAAAAAAATGCTGTCCACAGCCTTTTCTTAATGTGTTATTACACCCGTAAGCAACGCAAAACGGCATTGTCTTTTACTCGGGCGACTGCCAGTCGGGATGATGGAGTCGCTACTATGAAGTCACATCACGAATGTAACCGAATAGGCGCTGAAATTTTGTATACAAGGTCACGGAAATTCAGCTCCTTGAAGATATGTCAATATTTAAATATTGGCATTACGGTCGCAGATGATACATCAGAATAAGGTTTTCTTCTATAGTGCTTTAATTATTATTCTATATTTCCACTGATTTCTGGTCTTCTTTAACCTAGGTGTTAATCCTGTATCAGTACTGAGACATCAGTTGCTGCGGTTAATTCAAAGACAGTATTACCAATATTGTACAGGATAAAGGGAGCATAGTTTATGTAAAGAATTATTATTATGACGGGTTTGGATGCTCGGATGACACGTGACGAATTAGAAACGTCAGAAACAAACACTGTTCATTAGATAAACAATAATGTAATTGTCATGATAATATACCGAGCTCTGGTTCGCCTTCGACGAGGTATACCCCTAGTAGTGAGCCAAAGATGAGAGTTGCCTCTTTCACGATTTAATTTTACCAATGAATCTTTATCAGATATTATTATCTTTAGAATTATCAACGGTGTAAAATAATCTTGATTCTTTTGATAATTGTTCTTATGCATTAAAATGTTAAACCATTTTTTGTAGAGAGATTCGGTTTTTATTTTTTTTTTGTTATGACACCAATATTGAGAAACTAATTTTTCCTAGTAAAATATGTTTCTTCGAGAATACTTACCCAATCATAATACCTCAGGAGAGCTACTACTACCTCACAAATCCAGCCCTCCCAGATACTACTTTTTGTTAAAGGGAGCTAAAGGTTGTCTGCTGACCTATGTGGCGATCGGGCAGGGTGATTGGCTAACGTATTTAAAGAAGAAATCATTTCATTGCAACGTAATGTTATCTTCAGTCGCAACAGTCGTTAGGACAGGCATATTCAGATAGAATTTCAAATATAATTAACATGTCAACATGTCTTTACCTTTCTATTTCTGTGGGTCTAAAAAGTCTGATATAGCGTCTCTCACTTTCACCCAGCAAAATCTGCTATCTATCACTTCCAAAATCTCTAAATTATAAATGGATATGTAAAATTCATTTTCAGTTTTAATTATCCTTAATTATTACCGGACAAATTTTACAACGTAACTTTCATTCCGAGCTATATGGCGAGGATTGTAATGTTATGTCATTGAAATCCTATAAATACATTTATGCATAAATGAATATCTTCTACCTCCATTTTCTTCAGGATGAAGATTGTTTTGGCAGGAAAATATAAATGATCAAAACCTGAAGTCGCCTTATTCATAAAGTTTACTTTAACGTATTCGCCCAATCTAATACAGGCAAACAAGGTCTGCAGGTTCGTCATTTTGAAGTTCTCTTCCAGTTATTCTTGTGACGATGGGCACCAAGTCGTGCTTGAATCGAGCCTCAGAATGGTGAACTTGCCGATCTTGTCTGTCCTATAATAGATTGGGTAGATACCATGCTTTTACACAGGTTCTGGAAGGGATAATTACCATATTACCAAGTAAGGTTTATGAATAAACCCACTTTATAATTATTGTACTGGTAAGAATTCTTAAGCAGATCCTGTAATAGAACCTTTTGTGATAAAGAGATCTTTTATTAAGTATTGCTGTGGAAAGCATGCACCTACTTAGGATCTTGTATATTTAATTCCATTCCATTGCCCTCTGAAAAAGCAACACTGACAACAACAACTTCAGCTGCTACCACGACAACATGATGATAATTACAACCACAATAAATAATCATTATTTTCACCACCATCATCCGTATAAAAAAAGAACATCAAATCCATAAAAACAACTAATACTACTACTAACACTATTATTGCTGCTGTAAGGTGGTGAAATAGAAAGTAAATCTGCTGGGCTTTTTTGTACCACAGTCAGGATAATGCCAACAGACTAAATGGTTCAGACCAGCTTGGCGGTCTAGTAAGTAACACCACTTACTGAGACCGCTATACTTCTACTACTGATGCTGCTGCTACTACTACTATTACTACTGGAAATAAAGTCATTGATCTCCTCTGATCGGTTATTCTTTGTTCTAAACAAAAGTTATGGTTCTTAACTGATTTCTTGTTTGTGGCTATATTTCCTTGGTTTTTAAAAAAATAAATCTATTTAAAGTACCAACACATACAAATTCGGGACAATACAATTTTATATATGTTCCAAGGTACGTACCTGTGCTTGCAAAATCGAAATTAATAGGAGTATCTACTGTTTATTGAGCACTGATTTCAACGCAAAGGGTGAAGATATGCTACAAGCTTAATATTTACAATAACAAAGAAAACAAAAGACATTAAAGACTACAGAGAAAACACTGGTATAATTGATTGAATATAGTAAAGAACCGATCTCAATTATATCAGCAAAAACTTACGAAAATTTTTCTGATATAATTTCAAAGTTAGAATGGCTCCGTATATTTAATGATTGCCGAATAATATTTACACTCTTCGTTATAGCTTTGCAACATATAAATTAAAAAATTGACTAATTTAAATTCATCTAATATGATCCCCCTCTCGATTTTAATGGTTTCTCTCGTTCTGATGATATCTTTAAAATCCATAAATAATAAAATAATGTTTGTCCTTTATGGAGAAACGCATTTCCAACTTGTCCTTCCTTTAACAATTATAGTTTTGCGGTCCTTGTCATTCGCAAACCGTCCTCCAGTGCCCTCAAAACGAGGCGGACATTGTCGGGTGTACAGTTGTATCCCATCACACCAATCCTCCAAACCTTTCCCGCCAGGGCGCCAAGCCCTGCACCTATTTCTACCCGGTACCTTCAAAAAATTAATAATAATAATAATAATAATAATAATAATAATAATAATAATAGCAACAACAACAATACTACTACTACTACTACTACTACTACTACTACTACTAATAATAATAATAATAATAAAGCAAACTGATATAAAATCAGAATGTTATCTACGATCAGCACCTTGCTGTAATGAACTTAACTAAAATTAAAACAGAACAAATAAATATGGTTGATTTCAGAAAGGAATTTCCCTCTACACCCAAGACCACCCAAGACCATTATTCAATAAAATCAAATTTGTTTGAACTACGAGATATACATTGCTAGAACAATTTGGCCAAACGAGTGGAAAAATAATGGTTTAATTTATTAAAGTCTTGTTTCTATTTTTGTTTATTTCGGACAGTCTGAAGCAACATTTATTTCTAGTTCGTTGATGTTGTCATTTGGTTATTTTTCACATGTATATTCATGTGTTTAGACATCAGTCCAAAGAGGAACGATAATGAGTATTATTCTGCCGTTATCGCTAATATGAGCATTGATCTTCATTGGATAATAATAATAATAATAATAATAATAATAATAATAATAATAATAATAATAGTAATACACAACAGCACCACATTTTCAAAAATCCTGGTGAAAGTTATTGGGTAATAAATTGTTTTAGCAAATCTTCAAAAGGAAATATACATTCATTCATTCATTCATTCATTCATTCATTCATTCATTCATTCATTAAGCAAATTATTATGTATGTTCAGTAGCAGAAGAAACTAAAAGATATTTCTTACGTTTTCCTTGTATATTCGATCACTGCTTTCCAATCCACACCATCGGGAACCTTCACAGCAGTTACACACGGGTTTCTGATGGACTGAAAACAAACAAGTATATTCCTAGATATGATCGAACGACGCGGCCCAGTGGGTAGATGACAGACTTAAATGTACAGGGTCCAAGTATCGTCCTGAATATTCATGTTGACTGTCGCTACTCAACTTAGCAGTCCACTCGGCTCCCAACTGGTAAAAACGCACGCGCCATGTGATTAAGGGCTGTTGGTAATGTAAAGTGGCTGGTTGGTATAGTGCTCTGATTGTGAAGTAACACGTCTTTCAGTTAAGTATCCAGTAAAATAATAAAATAAAATAGAGACAAACAGTTAAATATCCAGCAACATTTAGCAGGGACTGTATTAAAAAATAACATAATTTTTATTTTTAAAAAACCCAATACCTTTGTGTCCACTGACTTTGATGCAATGTATCGCAATATGGAGTCAGTATACAATGAAAAAGAATTTATGAGCAATTCATTTATGGCAAGGATGTATTGGTCCAGATAGCCCAGAAGGCAACAGTATATAAATTTAGGAAGGTCGCAACCCGGCTGCGCATTTTTCTCACTGCAGTGCTTGGTGGCAGCGGTGTGACGAACGCAGATTGAATAATTCGGAAGACTCCTTGTTCGGTTGCACTTTTAATTCCTGCGACATTATTGTACGTCTGAAAGGCTTGTAATGCACGTTTTTGTTTTTGTTGTGTTCATAACAAAATAGTTCAGTAGTTATTTAGTAGTATTAAGTTTCATTTCATGTTATATTTACTTCTCACGAGGAAGCTGTTGTAAATGACTTGGGTCAAACTACACTAGCATTTAGCACGCAAGGAAAAAATATTTTGTCAAATACATTCAGACCGGACATTAGAAAAAATTAAAAATTAAACCATCACTTTTGGGTAAGCAGCGGCGCAAATACGAAACAATTTTTCAACTTTTCAAGCTAAACAAACTCTTCGTTAGGGGAAAAACCACTTACATCCACAAAACAACACTAAACATAAAAACAAAGAGAAATTATTGACTCCTACATGTCTTACTGACAGAGGAAAATCTGCAAACAATGGATACAAATAGAAAAAAGAAGAAAATCTTGTGATCTTAAAATGGGTAAACTACATATCTGTTGGGTTCTGTCCTCAGCCCAGCAAACTTGTATTACAAAAATCAAAATAGAGATTATAGTGCCTAGTGCTCGGAGATCAAAATCTTTTGTGCTAATTCCAGGCTGGAGATAAAGGACAGAAATTATGAGAGGGAAAAATCAATGCCATTTGCAAACTATACAAAAGAAAATGTATCCTTGTAAAGTTATGCCTTGAGATTACTAAAGAGAATTTGTCAAAAGAAAGGTGTTCCATGACAATGGACAAGTTTTAAATAATAATAATAATAATAATAATAATAATAATAATAATAATAATAATAGTAATAATAATAATAATAATAATAATAATAATAATAATAATAAAGAATTACGGAATATGTACTTGGGTAAAAAGTGCGAATTTCTGATGCCTAGCTATATTTTTGATAAGATTGCATTGAGAAAGTTAGACTTGTTTTATTTAGGACGAATTCCCAGTGTGTTTTCAGTTGTAGTACCAAGTATTGTTTATTCCGTGTGCGTTCTATATAAGTCGACTGCCAATTAGATTCAATCTCTATCATCCCGAGGGGGGGGGGGGCGAGTGGCTGAGTGGTCTAAAGCGCTCTCCGTTACGGATCACTGCCATCTCACCTCTGTCTGCGTGAGTTCGAGTCTAAGATTCGGCGAATGTGGATATGTGAGAAAGCTTGCCAGTAGCTTCTTGTGGGTCGGTGGTTCTTTCCGTGGATTTCCCGGTTTCTTCCTCCACCATTAATACTGGCCGCCATGTATAGCCTATCGTGTGCTGAAAAATGGCGTTAAGTCCTACAACAACAACAACAACAACAACAACATCATCCCGAGGGACTCGACTAAATGCTCAGTCGAGTTGAAGTGAATGGCGAGTTTCGTTTTAATTTTGTTGCGATGTGACTTGTGGTTATTCGTTTGTTTCCTGAAATGAATAGTTTAGCGAACATTTTGTTTAGCACGGATATTGCATGTCAGGAGATAGATTACATGTTTTTATCCGACATATTAATTTCTGATTGACAGTAAAACTAACATATGACACCAAACATCAGAACGGATTCGTATTGGGCAATGCATCTCTTTGCAGCAGTTCCTACCAAATCTTTGGTCTTGTTTGCAGTTACCTTGGCATGTATCAGATGGTCCTTCAGATTTTTCGGTCTACGGTACGCAACCATAAGAACGTTTTGAAATATGCAATTCTGACATTTGGTGGGTTAAATCTGGTGCCAAAGATCTGTTATATGTTTGAGTGTTGGGGTGGATGTAACCACGAATGGGTCGTGTTTGTCGGTTTTCTTGGTTTTATGTTTCATGAGGGCTTCTCTATCGTGGAGTCTAGTTTTTGTTTACAGGCCCCTCAATGTACCTCCTTTCTGTATCCTTTCTTTCTTGGGTGCCCTTGAGCTCCAAAATTTGTTTCTTTTTCAAAGGTAGCCAGATTTATTTGCATTTGGTCTAATCGCGCATGCCATAGGAAAATATTGACATAACAATTAGTAACAGTACAATTACAATACCGGTTACCAACCTTTCCAGCTAATCAAACGCTTCGTTGGGGAAGAATGTATGTGTGTGTGTGTGTGTGTGTGTGTGTGTGTGTGTGTGTGTGTGTGTTTGTTGTTTTTATCACTTATTTTTAAAGAAGCTTAAACAATTTTATTCATATCGCTACGATGTCTGTAATTTAGCAGTTTATGGTGATATCTAGCACTGAGGCATCATGCTGCAGACATGCGGCACCATGTACCACCAGTAGTACAGAAAAATTGGGGTTCTGGGTCACCTTTATCATTACGTGATAAAAGAGTGGCCAGAAAGTCCCCCTTGGATCTACACTACTGAGTGATGGGGGTTCTGAGCCACTGGGTATCCCCTGGCTCTGTCCTTTCTTGTACCTGGGAGGGTCACTGTGTTAGAGATATGCTTTTGTAATAGAATGTCTCTTCTGTGTTATCCCTTAAGTGTAGACAAGTTGGACTGAGTGAGGAGAGCAATGATCCAGTGTTTGAATTAAGTGACGAGGAGTCTCAGGAATGGTTGAAGCGTGCGAAGGAGTTGATAGCGTATGCATATAAGGATCTGAGTTATATGCCTGCGATGATTTATTGTGTGGAGGGTGAAGAAGAGGAGAACGAGGAATGGGGAAACGAAGTCATAGTCATCAGCGTCTGGTGTAGCGGTACAATCAGCAGTACTACATCAAGAACAAGCGGAAGCGTTTTCATCTGTCAGAGTCTCAGCGAAATGAGTTTTTATATTGGCTGAATAAGGTGACTCAAGTACAGCTGGTAGGTCGTGTGAAATTCATAAAATTTGAGTATGTGTTTAAGCGTATCTTTGAGAAGATGGGTCTTCATGATCATGCAGCGAAATGTACGTCTGTCTCTGGAAAGAACCTAGGTGAGTCGTATGATAAGATTATTTCAGAGGCGTTGTCTGATGCACACTAGTCATAGAGGCTAAGGGAATCGACAAGTTGAATTGTTCAGGATAGCCAAACCATTTGACGAGCGATTTTTTCCCTTTGGTAGAGATGACTTTTTCGACTCTGAAGACGTCCTGGTTTGTTTTTTGTAATTCCTGCTCGTAAGAAGAACCTTAGATGGGTTCTCCTGAGGAGTCTTTGAGCGTGTAGGTGACTGGAGTGGTTTTTAGAATGGTATCGACGATGAAAACTTCTTCAGTCCAGTTAGGGGTGTATCCACTTTCGAACGTGGTTTTTTGTCTGCTGATTCTGACGTGGTCACCTACTTCAAATTTGGATCTAAAAGATAAGGTGTATGTGACCTGGGGGGGGGGGGGGGGGGGGGGGGGGTGTCATTTTAATGCTGCGGTGAGAAGTGTGATTGCATTGGTCAACGATTTCTGGCAAAAAATCTAAGTATCGGTTGGTGTTATCGGTGGTAAATCTTTTCCACATGCGATTTTTCAGAGTTCTGTTAAACCGCTTTACGACAGCCGCTTTGATTTGATTGTGTGTGCTGTACAAGATAAATATTATTTTTATAAGCCAGTCTGAGACGGTTTTGTTATAAAATTCACTACAATGATCTGTAGATAATTTATTGGGCTTTCGTGCACCTACAATGCTATCAAGCGCTTCAATGATAGATTTTCTTTTTGTTTTTCAGATGAATTACCCATGCATATTTGCTGAACACATTGATGTTGTTGTTGTTGCTGTTGTTGTTGTAGGGCTTAACGCCACTTTTCAGCACAAGATAGGCTATACATGGCGGCCAGTATAAATGATGGAGGAAGAACCCGGGAAAACCCCGGAAAGAACCACCGACCCACGAGAAGCTTGAACACATTGATGACCATCATGAGATATTTGAAATGATCATAGTACGCACTGTAATCGCTCATGTCAATGAGATCTGCCGACCATATATCACCTGCCGCGACCGCGATGACTGCGTCGTGGAAAATGCTTGTGTGCTGGTTTATGCAGTTCTTCTGCGAGAACTTTCAGTTTCGAAAGATCTTATTCTGACTTTTTCATTTTACCTGTCACGCCTATGCCTAACTTATGTTTGGTGCCAATGATGTCCCGCACAAGAGCTTGGTCTACACGTTCTCTTAAATTATTTGGCTTGAGTGTTTTTAAATCCCTCAGCATGACTCGATCGCATCCCGCTTTGTCGTCGGGATGATCTCGGTAACAGATATCGTGCTGCATCGTGATGGCATCAACGCCGTTGTAAGGTTCCTGACCTGGCAGTGGCTGATCGTGTTCATCTAGTTGTTGTTCTAAGGGATTCCACGGTACGATGTACTTATGTCCTGACAACGTCCATCCTCCCCGAGGTCTGGGAAGTTTTCTGATCAACGCATAAACATCCACGGCTCCCCCAAGAATTTGCCGTTGTCAGCAGCCTTTGCAGTCTTTCACTCATAGGTTTCTTTCTATGTGAAGGTCTTCGCAGCTCGTGTCGATCTCGCAGTGTCTGCAATGATTCATGTTTTATACAGATCCACTCTACATTTCCAATTCATGCTGTTTGATGAAATGTGAGTTTTGGAACCACACACGCCACATATGGATTTGATCATGAGGCGATGATTTTTGGCGACCACCTGGACGGGGTCTGCGCTCTCCGTTCTGGCTTTACACTTGAGACACCACGAGTCCATGGTGGTTATATGAGGAGTTGATATTATTTCGGAAATGGTGATAACACTATTTTAATGGGAGATTGTCCCTCCTGTCTTTTTTCGATGTAGTCGATACAGTACCAGCCACAGGTGCTATCGTCTACCTTTTGAAGCTGTAACGAGTTGCTCAACGCTCCTTTATGCGCTGTTTTGAAGTATCGCACGACTTCATCGGGAGGAGGCAAACCAAATGAATCGAAATACTCCACATCATCACAATGTGGATCGTTGACGATGGCGACCCAGTGAGTGCCATGTCCATCGTAATAATTTTGTAGGTTAATGACACAGCTCTCATCAGAGGAGATTTGTTCAGAAGTTGATCTTTAGAAAAGACACCTCTGAAATGTGGAACGCTGGATCCTAAGAGGTTCTCCATATCAAAGTTGCTTAATACTTTTTTTTTCTCATGCCTTTTCCACTCGTGGTTCCTGGCAGCTGCAGTCCTTTTCCGAGTCCGAGTAATCCAGACAGTAACGTTCCAGCGATCCCTGATAACAGAGGTCTGATGAATCCTCCTTGTTTGGACAGCTGAGAAGCGGATATATTCAGAACGAGATTAACCTTATGTTTAGATACAGAAGTCGCTTGACGATGCGTCAGCATGAGCCTATCGGGTCCCATGAGCTCTGAGGCCTTCAGCCTGATGGAGACAGGTCTTTTGTGCGTGGCTGCCACCGCGATGCTTTTTTTCTGCTGTGGTGACAGCGTGACTTCGACTGGAACATACAACATGATGCTAAATGAAATACTATTATTGTTTTGGTTTTATTTTATTTTTGTAACCCGTGGGCGAGATGACAAATAGTTCGTTTTTGACTAGTTCCTCTGCCCATCACCGCTTTTTTGAAAAGCTCTGATGATAGCCCCTGTGGCTAAGGGTGCAAGGACCAAAGCAAATAATTTGAGAGCCATGGTGTTGACAAAGGGAATGATGGCGATGGCAATGGAGCTTCCGTCACGTCGTCACTTAGATGACCTTTTGCTGGGTATGTTTGTCTAAACAAGGATATTCATTTTGGAAACATCAAAGTGGAAGATGGGATACAAATAGCGAAATCATCCAGCGACATCTGCGTGCCTGTATCCACGTCTTAATACTTCTGCCTGGCTTCGATCAGCATCATGTAGCCGCGAGAATAATTTCGGGTGTCGACGGCGAAGATGCATTCGAGTTCTTGCTATGGACATTGTCTGAAGTTGATGAGAACGTGAATGCGAGGCAGACCGACATAGTCAAAGATGTGTTTGTTTTGAGCTTGTGGTTGAGCATCGTTACGCTGGGCTGCCAGCTGAAACGCGACGAGGAAGTGCCTGGGAAGTTCGATGCCTCTGTTTGTGGCCACTCTTCGCGACGTGGTGATCTGAGCCGCAGTAAATTGCTGCATGTAAATGCGGTGTTGTTCGAAGTACAGTTTCTTGGTGAATCTGGCCAACGTCGTTTCCAATTCGAACATATGCGTCGTGGAGGGTGCGATTTTGGGCATCCACAGCGATAACCGTGTCAGGATAAATTGTCCATCGGCAGGAACTGCTGATCTATACATGTATTGAGCGGGTGAGTCTCTTTGCAGAACCAACGTGTGATTGACAAGCAGAAGATGGTACAGATATCTCGACATACGCCGAAGATATTGCTGTGAGGAAGCAACATGCAGATATCGTGGCTAATATCGGTAAGAGAGCGCCGAGCGGCAAATCCCACGTTGTAGGTAGCAGTACGTGCAAAAGCAATATTGGTTCTGAAAAGGTTTCAAGTCTCATTAGCTCCATCTTCCACAGCTGCTGCAGGAAGCACATCTGCGTTGGCAGGAGATTCGTTACTCACCTCAGCTCCCGTGTTGGTATGTCCGAACCACCACATGTCAGTAGCCCATGATCGCATGTAATCATCGCTGTACATGATTAAGTTCAGAACTGTGCTGACTTGAGGTAAGTAGCCATTGATTTCTTCCACGGTCTGGTTGTTCAGCTGATACTGCGCAGACTTGAATAACGACCATTCATTTTCAGCGTGATCTGCGCATTGGCCACACAGTCCGCTGGCGGGTTGGCGTTAGTTTGTATTTTTCTGCGGTCTTCCAGAAAGGCCTTATGGGGAAGCAAGTGCACATCTTCGTCACGCGTCTCTATTTTTTCATGCGTGCTTGTGCTGAGATTGGTGATGTTGGTGTCCTGATACACGACATACTCGTACTCGCTGGTCGAGTCGTCTACGGGAGAATCATCGTTGAGACGAAGATAATCGAGAATGATTCTCGAATACATGATGCGTTGATAACACTGATGCAAAAAATTACCATAATCTTTTTAATCCATACCCGGACATGATGGCACCCACGGAAGGACTTGGTGCACCGACCTTTCTATCTAGGTCCTGTAAAATTCTTTCAGATCTATCGCTGAGGATCACCGCGGTTTTCTGAACAGCCTGTTTGGCCTCCCTAGACAGATCTCCGGGCATGGCTGCTGCAGGCATGATTTTACTGGCTATTTTTTGTCCTACAGTTGCTCCCGCGGCAGAGGCTGCTCCCGTAGCTCCATCTTCGGCTGCCTTGAGGGTAATCGGTGTGGCACTGGCGGCAATACCTGGAAGCGCTGCTCGTACGGAGGAAAACAGGGTGGATAAAAATCCACCTATGATTTTACGTCGATGTACTCGTGAATGTTTCATCGCTGCTTATTTTATCTGCAAACATATTTTTTAGGCTGCTTTACGTCTGACACGCAGGTGATAGGTGATTCTTTCGTTGTTGTTATCGACGACATTTCCGGACTGATCGGTCAACCACATAGTGATTTCCGAGATCGCGTACGTATTCAGGATGGGATTGTAAATGACAGGATTAGGACGAATTTGCATGAGCGAGCATGGAGGCACGTTAATCGACGTGGAATAAATCACATTGGAGGCTGAACCTATCGAGGAGAGCGATCCCTGAGCGATCGAGCAGTTGATGGGGAGGCTATTGACATCGGTGATATTGACGGCCAGATCTTCGCACACTCCATTTTGTGTAAGAGAAGTAACCGCGTTAAACCCCAGGAGAGATCTGATCGAGTTAGCGATGTCAAATCGTACGATGTAATTTCCCGTGAGGGTGATCCAAGTACGAAGCATGGAGTAGTTGGGTTCGATTTTAATGTTGGCTGACACGTCTCCGTTCTCGGTGATCAGTCGGGAGATTTCCGTGGCGATGTCCGTAATGTTGTATCCGCCTTGGGAAATCGTGATCATTTTTTGCTGAGGTGCGACCACATACGAAAACCGATTGTTGTTGACGGTGACGTTAAAGAGGCTGTTCCAGATTTCGGTGGAGATCAGCGCGATTTTGTACGACGATTGCTGGTCCAGTTTCAACGGAGGATTATACATCACCGTGGACGTGACCGATTGCGAATCGAAGAAAATTTGTGGTATCATTGAAAACTATCCTATATCAAGTCTTCGTACAAAATGCGATACTGATCCTAGGTCACCAGCTTTTGGTCCAGCATATGATTGAGGATTTCTACCATCTCGTTTTAGTGATTTTCACACCGACATTTCCCGCTTGTTTGGAGGTGATCAGCAACTTGAGACGCGAAACGATCTAGGCGGGAGTGTGGATGTAGCGGATGCTGCCTCCATGACGTCTTCCGAATCCGTGTCCTTTTGTGAGAGACGCTGGCTCTTTCTCTCCCTTGGGTTCTCTTTCTTTCCTTTTCACTTTCTCATCCCATTCTTGCTGTTGTTTCAGAGCTTATTGACGTAATTTGTCTATCTTCATCAACTCTGGAAACGTTAGTGCGTCTGCTTCTGCCTTCCACTTTTGTTTCGTTTCTTTCGTATGAGATCTGGCGTGGCAGTATACATCACCTGTTCTTGGTAATACTTCTTTTTTTTCCTTTTCTACCCATTTTTGATGATCCTTTTCCTGACAGTGTTTTTCTGCATAAGGACGGTAGATTCCCTCGGTTTCTTCAGCAAGACTCTTCCTTACTACTTCACCTAATTGTTTCAGAGATTCTTTACTCACTTTTCCTTCTGGAGGCGCTTCCTCTTTGAATCGAGAAACCTCTAATCCCGAGAGAATGGAGGGACGTAAAAGACGGGAGGTCTCGATTCTTCTTGGTACGTCCTTTTTCTGAATATTTCTTCCCCCGCCATTGATTTATTGTACTCTCTAATCTTGGTGAAGAGACTCATCATGCGCTCCTTTTCAGCTTCGTCCGTTTTGATCATAGCCGAAGTATCATAACTTTGGGTGATGTTGGTCATGACCTCACGTGCTGTCGTGTGAGTGAAGTAATCAGTAGTCAAGGATTTGCGTACTTTGTTTGTATGAGTTGTAAGGTAAAGAAATGCGACTAATTATTGTGATACTGTTTAGTATAACGGGATTAGGAATATGTACTGATGTGACGGAATTTATTGATGTATGTATGAGAAAAGTAATTGATACCGTGCTGTATTATGACGTTGTTTTACCATGCAAGAACGTATGGGTATCTCAATGTGAACGAATGCGTGACCAAAGAAATTTGATAGCCGTTATCTGATGATAGGCTGTGTGTGGTTTGAGATGACAGTGCTAAGGAAAAGATTGTACCGTCTTTGTGTTTTCACAGGAAGCTTTTAAGGGACAGAGAACTTCCGGTTCCATTGGGTCCCAAGTCTTCAAGAGTTGGAGACGGAATTGAGACTGTAGCAGAGACAGTCGAAATCGACAGAAGGGTAGTCGTGTGGGAGAAATTGGAGGAAGAGGAGGAGTCTAGAGAAAGTCGAGGAGGAGAGGAGAAAGAATTTGGAGAAAAGTCGAGGAGGAAGAGGAGAAGGAATTGGGAGAAATAGGAAAGAGAAAGGATACACCAGATGAGTAGAATACAAGGACAGGTGAAAATCAATCGCACACTGCTAATCAAGTGATGCAATAGGATTCTTAAAGGGTCGAGCGGAAGGAGTGTAATTGGAAATTTGAGTCATTTGATTATTGAATTGTTATTAACTTGCTATTCATTGAATTTCAACCTATTTTGTATATTGAACCATCTAACCGTCGGCAGTGCTGACTAGGGGCTCGGAGCTTTATATCTAGCACTTCACTAAATTTAACTTCCAACAAAATAGAGCCTGGATGGGACTAATATAATAGTTAAATAAAATATTAGGAGGACCCCACCCCAACCATAACAATCGTCACAACCTACTTTGTCTTCGAGAACGCACTGACGTGACGCCGCCAGTTTGTCGATAAACGTTTTGAGAACGTCCTCGCGCTGACGACATGTGGTGACTTTTTCGAACGACATGGCTATATTAATGAGGCAGGTAAAATTCGTCAAAGCCTTTTCGATAGAGTTCCGGGACAGTTTCCTCATCGCGATGAGAGGTCATAAAATCGTGCTTGGAGGATGCTGTAGTCGCAGCATAGCAGTCTTTGAATTGTTGGGCGGTGATACCACTGCAGTGGTCTCTCGCGATCACATCGATGTCTCGGTTATCAAGTCCCGAAAACAGCACAAAGCATTCCGTGTTCCGTCGGATGTATTTAGGCACATCTTAGTACGACTGAGTGAGGCTGTAGCACCGCTTGTGCCTCGACAACGAAAAATACTCGCAGATTTTATTCATGTTCTCTCGGTCGATTTTAATGTCATCAAACACTATGATTTTGTGTGTATCCAAATCGAGTTCTTCATGCCGGATCTCGTCAGGATCGGCTAGGCTGAAGACATCATCGTCTCCTGCAATGGTATTTCCAAACTCGTGCAGTGTTTGGTATTTGTCTTGATGAGGATTAAGCGTATAAATCATAACGCGATCATATTTGAGCATGTTATTCAGCAGGAGATTCAGGAGGAAATTAGTTTTACCCCGACCGGTCGGACCCAAGATCATGGCAATCCGTCATTCAAAAATGATGCTCTTTCGTTTTTTCCTTCGTGTCAAAGTTAATGATGTTCATGTCTTATATAATTCACCATGTCATACACGTCTTTTGGAACTCTGATCGGAACTGGAAGAAGTTCTTCTGAGGATGAATTGGACAAGAAAGTCAACCGCTCTGGAGATTCTATGCAACAGGGTCATCTCAACATGAGCGGTCACATTCTCGCTAATCTCGAAGATGTGGGTTATCCACCTCGGGATGCCAATGCCGCACGCTGGTCTCACGTGAACCTACTCGCACAGGTCAAATTATCGTTTGGCGGGTGGAACGATGACGGGAAATGACAACATGGGTGGAATGAGCTTGTAAAGACTTCCTTCAGCAGCGGGGTTTCAACCCGTGAGAGCTGCCGATCTCGAGGTAGCCTTGGCTGGAAAATGCGATGAAACAGGTGGATCCGTCTCTGGAAATGTGCACGTTGCTGGCAGGTTTTTCATAGCAGGCCAGGTCACGAGCGATCTGGTTGATGGCGTCTCCGATTTCTGGAACCACGTCTCAAAATTCCAGACGTGTGGGGGTGTACAGCGGACTCAACACGAGAGCGACCATGGTCTATCACTTTAGAACTTCAAATCGTTCCCTCTGGATCGATAGAGAGGCGAGTGGAAATTACACACCCATCACGGTTCAAACCGTGGAAGGATTTCGCGTCAACAACTCGAGTTACTACTCTTTGGTGAGGTCAGTGATAGTCAAATTAGTCTGTACAGAACGACGTCTGTACAAACCCAAAAGCTGTATGAACTTCCTGCCATGTGACCGATCACGGATAACACTCATGCGATTTCGTGTTCCCAGCTCAACTCGTTTGGAAATGCTAAATTATCCACGACGGGTGGAACACTCACGGGAACTCCCACCGCGGTAGCAGTAGCTAAAATGGTAGTGACGGATTATCCACCAGCAGCATACAACACAGAAGTAGCTACAAAAATGTACGTGGTTACGCGCCGCGTCAGAAACAATGTGGGATATGTTCCAATTCTCTCTAGAAACACGGAAAATTGCTGAGACATCGTCATTTCAGCGTCGTCCGAATACTCGTCGTCGTTCAAGTCCTAGATGGTATTTTCGACAGATCTTGTGGCAGTCGAGTGGGCGACTAACGGAGTCACTTCTAATTTTTGGATGCAGATACAGCTTACCGAAGTAGTGGTGATATGGAAATTTAGGGTCCGAGGACGAAATATTTTCAGCGAAAGAATTCTGACTTGGAGACTCGACGGCGTCAAACCAGATAATACCTCGGATGCCCTATACACCGGTATAGCCACGATAAGATCTACAATGCTTGAATGTTTCATTGCGGCCTCAAGTACATATATGAAATAGTCTACGTTTAAATTCACGGCACTCACAGCAGAACCCTCTAATCCTGACTTGAGTTATTTTCAAATTTTTACTTTGGATGATCTTATCTAGATCATCTAATATCTTGTATAGATCATGGCAGAAATCGTGCGCATCACTACGGAGCTGTACCAATTGCTGTCCGACGATACTTATAGACAGGATGCGTCGTACGCTGACAACGACCAGCACGTGCTGAAGCAGGCCATAGGATTGCATGCCGAGTTGAACGATGTGAGAAATGCGAGTAAATCATCATTGGAAGAGGCTCACGAGAAATGGAAACATCACGACGTGAAACGGACTCATCTGTCTGTGGGGCACATGCGACAATAGCAGCTCAGTGAGGCCATAGATCGATACTAGACTGTCTTTAAATTTTGTAAGGATAGAGAGTCAGCACGGTTAGTCAAAACCATCGAAGACATCGTGCACGACATCATTAACGAATTGCATCCAGACCTTGTGGACGCCATCGTGAAAACAGGCTACGTCAAACGACGACGGTTTGGTAGAAAGGAAGACGTGGAGGCCCCCCAAAAAAGATCACGACTGCAAGGACAAAGTGGCGTCACGAAAGCGCTTTTGCGGCAATCGAAAACTTTGACACGTCATCGACAAGGGAAAATTTTTCAACACGTCGGCTTGGAGTAAGAGGATATGGATAAGATCCTGTCGGTGATGGCACTCGACGAACGTTCTGACGGAGGTGATGAAGTCAGCAGCGATGAGGCGCCAGTGTTTGATAACAACAAGGCTATGGAAGCGCTTTTTAACGTGATCATGTTTAGCATACATGGAAAGATCGAACCAGATGTGGCTGCGAAATCCTACACGTATTTGGAAAAGTTTCAGCCAGATGAAATTGAGAAAAAGCTGAGTAATGTTTATAAAAAGGAAGTGTTCTTCCACAGGGACACTTTGTCAATGTTCGGAAGGCACCTAATGAACTTTTATATAAAATAAATGGTCGAGAAAAATATCGAACCAAATAGTGGAGTCAGTGGGTTTTTGTGAACAGAGATTCTATATTATCAGCAATAAAAGACTTTGAAAAAGTAAATCTCACGTGGAAAAACTCACCCTGGCGTATTATTATCTCTACAAGTATCATCGAAAAATTCCTCATTCCACGGATGAGATGTTACATGCTATAGGCTCACTGCAATATCTGGACCACGTGGAACTGGAAGCGATTCCTGATACGCTGTCTGATCTTGTGAAGTTAAATCAGTTGACGAAAAGCACAAAAGGCTTAAACATATATCCACTGTGGCTCGTTGGAGAAAAGATGTCTGAGATCGACGACGATAAAGTTAACGTGCACATAAAATTCTTGAAGGAAAACTTGCCATAACTTGACATCCTTGACTTTAACCACATCGATGAGAATTTGTCGGTAGAGCTGCGTCATAAGCTAGAACTGTATTACCGATATCACCATCTGAGAATCTGCGTGTGTAAACATGCATACCAACTTACAAACGCATATTGAGAGCCATTTCGATGATCCTTCTTGCCGTGACGGCCATCGGAGTGATTTCCACTGGTGCACTAGCAAATGATGTTGATTTTGTCCGGAGCTGGACTGACCATGCAGACCCTGATGAAACGCCTCGAGCCACGACTGGAGGCCAAAAAAATATCACCAAGCAGGCTAGGCTGTCCTACCAGAAAAATACTCAATAAAATCCGATCGTATCTGCACGCAGCTCCATTTGACGTGTCATGGCTCATTCACGAGACGAGGACTGTCGACGATCTCATCATGGACATGGTGGGCAACCAGTGTGGGTAAATCAACTAAGCCGATTCGAAACGTATTATGACCAAAATTATGAAACCTGATTCTATAAAAGATGTCTGACGATGACGAGGTCTTTGTGACAGACGTGATCTTGCATAACCGGAAGTGCTCCATGAAGCCATCGCGACGGTATTACGAAATAATATTTCTGTGACGCACGAACTGACGCTGACCAAAACACAAGGAGCTGCGTATGGACAGGCATTACTTACGCGAGATCAAGGTACGGAGTTATCCCAAGACAGCGTCGTGAAGATCTTCTACGATGAACATCTGATCAGGCAGCACTGCATGAAATGTATGAGTGAAAAAACGCTAAAAGAGATCTTAAAATTATCTTAATATAGATAGATGACGTAGAGATGACTGATGGTGTGGTGGATCAGACACGATATCTCACCTGTGTCCTCGTGGAAAATCGAAAAGATCTTGAGGATGCTATCGTGAATACGTTCCACCTCAGCATAGTCGTCAACGTGTCTCTCTCACTCACCAAAATAGTGGGCATAGGACATGATCTTGTGTTGTTCACGGCGGCACAGCAGAAGGAGCTCTACGACAATGGCACGCTCAGTATCGTCTACGATAATGAACTCCTTTTCAAGCATTGCATCTCTTGCATGCATCGAGAATAGCTCCTTAAGTTGATGTACAGATCTACCGAGGCATAAAACAATTGTGAAAACATAGTTTTCTTAAATATATTTTTGCTATCCGTCAGGTCTTATCTCTAAGTTGCACAGCCGATTATCTGATTTATCTCCGTTGAGGTGAATGGCGGAATATCCGATGGGAACCACTCTCCTATGAGCTTCAAACACAAAACGATGACGGTACATCATAGCCCTTACTCCATGGACAAAGACACGAAGGATGGAGTAACCGGTAGTGATAAACTTCACTACAGGCTTAATTTTAGTGCGTACGATATCGACTTCTCCTTCCGTGTTAGCTTTGTAACGACTAAACACGGGATGAACTTTCCACAACACAAACACGTTCCCTGCGCGATTGGCTATAAAACCTGCCGTTCTGCCGATGAGCATTTGTCCTCACTCTATTGCCAGCATGGTGGTGAGGATTGCGTTCCATGGTTCTTTGAGCAACTCGTCGATCAATGGAAACGCATCCAAGCCATACGAAAAAATCCAGCCACGTTGATTCAACTCACACCACCACAACTACGACAGCATAAAGCAGCAGAGCGATGCCACATATGCGAAGATGATAAAAAAAAGTCAGAGACCACTGCTATGTCACTGGACGCTATCGAGGAGCCTCTCATGATCACTGTAATCTACGCTTCAAGGATCCATACATCCTTCCAGTCATCGCGCGTAATATACGACGGTACGATGGACATTTTATCGTGGCAGCACTCAGTCGTCCAAGTGTCAAACCACTTCTCGCCGAAGTGGAAACTCAAATCAAATGTATCCCCAACAATTTTGAAAAGTACATGTCGTTCTCGATTGGTCTTTTCCGATTCATCGATTCTCTTCAGCTCATGTCCGCATTGCTAGAAGAACTCGTCAAAACTGTCCTCAGTTTGCTCACCTGGTAAAAGAATTTAGTGACAAAGCGGACTTGCTGAAGCAAAAAGGTATCTATCCATATGAATACATCGATGCGTGGTCGAGATTCGATGAAACGCCGTTGCCGCCTCAAGATGCCTTTTATTCCCATCTACATTTCTCAGGCGTCACCGACTACGAATACCAGTACACGTGCAAAATATGGAAAGAGCTGGACTGTCAAACTCTCGGAGACTATCATGACCTGTACCTGAAAACGTACGTACTCCTACTCACGGATGTCTTCGAAATTTCAGACGCACATGCCTAGACTGTTACCAACTCGATCCCCTCTGGTATTTCTCCTCACCAGGACTCTCCTGAGACGCTCTCCTCAAACAATCCGGAGTGACCCTAGAACTCTTCAACGATCCAGATATGTTCATGTTCACAGAACAGATGGTGCAAGGGGGTATCTCCGTCATCAGCAAACAAACACGCCGTCGTCAACCACAGATACATGTCCAACTAAAATCTCACTCAACCTTCCACCTACCTTGACTCTAACAATCTGTAGGAAAGGGCCATGTCACAATCGCTTACCATTGGAGATTTTCACTGGATCACCGGAGAACAGTTTCTTGAGGAAACACAAGCAGGATACCACGTTGACTAGGGCTATTTTGTCGAAGTCGATCTTGAGTATCCACAATATCTACACGACGCTCATAACGATTATCTCTTCTGCACTGAATCCATTCTTGTCACCCACTCGATGCTCTCTCCAAAACAACTCCAACAAAAACATCAATTCGGACTCGGAGATGCCATGGTCCAAAAATTGATACCTAATCTCGACCACAAAACCCACTACGAAATTCATCATCGACCACTCGAACAAGCTCTCCAACACGGACTCATTCTTGGCCAAGTTCACTGAGCACTAAAGTTTAAACAATCACCGTGGATGAAACCTTACATCGACTTCAAAATGACACAACGAGCCAGAGCCACCACCACCTTCGACAAAGACTTTTTCAAACTCATGAACAATAGCGTCTTCGGAAAAACCATGGAAAACGTTCGACATCGCAAGAAAATTGAAATCGTCAATGACGTTCGACGACGAGATAAACTCATGGCCAACGATGCCTTTCTCCCTATGAAAATCTCCGACGAAGAACTCGTCGCCATCGAATCTAGAAAAACTAATCTCAAGCTAAACAAACCCCATCTACGTCGGAGCAGTTGTTCTCGAGCTCTCCAAAATGCTCATGCTCGAGTTTCATCACGACTTCATCAAACACTTACGGAGACAAAGCCACGCTACTCATGACCGATACAGACTCACTCGTCTATGAAATTCACACCGACGACGTCTATGCGGATCTATATCAACACAGACACCTCTTCGATCTTAGCGAGAATCCCTTCCACTGCGACGACAATAAAAAAATAATCAGAAAATTCAAAGGTGAAACTCGGGGCATACCCATCAAGGAATTCATTGGACTTTGAGCTAAAATGTAATACATCACTCTTGACGATGGCACTGTCATGAAAAAAGCCAAAGGAGTAAACAAAAAACGTCACTGCTGAAATAGCCACACACCAACATTACACACAAGCACTACATGAACATCTCTAATACTACTCCATGAGAACATTCCGATCACAGCAGAACAAAGTATCTACCATACTCATTCACAAAAAAGGACTATGCGCCTTTAATGATAAACGTTACTCCACCGATGCCATTCACACATTCGCTCATGGACACAAGGACACGTGAGACTAAAAAAAAGCCGGGAAAAAAGGGCTAGAGACATAAAAGAAAGAGACAGGGGATACCCAATGGCTCAAAACCCCCATCACTCAGTAGTAGAGTGGGGGACTTTTCTGGCAACTCTTTTATGACGTAATCATAAAGGTGGCCCAGAACCCCAATTTTCCTACACTACTACCACCCAGTCACATTATCCTGACACCAGGCAGACCAGTCCTAACACTAACCTCTTAAAATTGATTCTTCTAGATCTTAAAGCACGAAAGAATAATCTTTTCAATAACAAGATTATATAGTCTTCCACTTGCCCTCAGGTTAAAAATAAACATTTTCTTAAAGAAAAACAATACCCAATGAAAAATAACCTTCTAGAAAGTTCTTAATGTTTACAAAATAAAATGTAAGTTATTATTAGAAAATCTGTTACTAAAATTATAATATATAACATGGACTATGTCAGATACGCCAGGTAAATTGTAGGGGAATTTCAATGACCTAAACCCAGACCCAAATAAACATATTTACTTCTATTAATAATGATCCTTATATTAAACCCATAAACATAGAGAATATTTTAGTTATGTATTAGTTATTTACAGAATAAATAAAAACGTTAATAACTTGGGTCAAGTACAAAACATATTTGATTTTGGACAAGGTCAAATTTAAATATACATAACAATACGATTGTTAAAAGAAAAAGTTCAGAGAATTAATTTGATAAAGTTTTCGGGAGAAAAATCGAAAGCTGGTTTACAAGTAGTTTTCGACAACAAAATCATGTTTGTCATATCAGTTAGAAACTAGAATAGAACCTCAATGTTACCTTGTAATGTTCCGGTAGAAATGGTCTACAGCACGGATATTTTTCCGATCTAAATGCTTCAAAGAATTTACAACATGAAAACCAATACCAGCTGGGCACTGAGCAGCTTGAACGAGCCTGCTTCAAGCATCATTGGTCTGGATTCAAATCCTGGCTTCAGTAAGACCCAATCTCAACATTTTATCTGTAGAGATTGTCAAAATTATCGTACAATTTTGTTACATTAGTGTTAACTTTAAATAGAATGACATATTGTGTTGAATACTTCGATCCTCAGCTAATACGCATTAGGGTCATGATATTGGTCTACTCAGAGTTTAGCCACGAGTAAATCTCGTATATATATATATATATATATATATATATATATATATATATATATATATATATATATATATATATATATATATACCTTATCTTTTACGAGAAGCTGAAGACCAATTTTTTCCAAGCCCTCATGTAGCAATTCCGCACAGTGTTTATGTTTTTTCCAGCTTTCCTCTAGTCCCTGAAAAGGTATAAAAAGTGGAGGAAATTTACGCAAGACAAAGCGATTCATCGTAAAGGTTTTAGCTTCTATCAAACACTGGGACAAACTGTTGATTATTGACTGAACAAATTACTAGAGAGAGTTATGTAAAAAGAATAAACACTTTATATCAGTGTAGATGTAAATGGTGTCGAGGAAAGGTCATTTGTATGGATTAGAAATTCTGAAATAGGCAGGAAATAAATTAGGAAAACGTTCGAACTTGCTTTCACAATATTGCCGCGGTGAAAGTTTGAAGGTACATGTATAATTTAGACAAACCCATACATCATTTTAAATAATTGTTTGGACAATGCCAACACAACAACACGTCAGCTATGCGAACTGGAGGGAGGCCATTTGCCATTGCATTAGGGCTTCACTTATGCGTATTATATTTATCCAAATTACTCATGTGTTATGCATGTGCAGATTTAGTATTAGCATCGGAGTATTCATATTTAGGTCATCCTTACATTTGTAATCCGACTTGTTTTCTATTCCCCGAAAAGTCTGGATAAACAAGGTCAAACTGTAATTACTGAGTGATACCGTAACAACTATTAATGCAGAATAACCAGTACGTTTATAACATGTCCAAATGAAATTTTGGGATCAAAGTAAGCTCTATTTCTTTTCTATACCTGTTCCGCTAATGCTGCCAGGCCCTCTCTTATTGCATAGATACAGCTGATTGGCCCGGTGTGATGGTACCTGCAAAGATAAACCAAGAGGAAGATCTGGGTCTATGTTGCTTGTTCTACTGATTACTCTATGGGGTTTGTTGTATAAACCCATATCTTCTGGCGCATTATACCATGACAGAACCGGGTTTATGTAGTTTACAGTTGGGCCTGATTTTTATGCGATGATATACGGTATTGTCTTGAAACTAGTATGTGAGACGAGCTCGGACTTTGTTTACATAAGGAAGATCCTTCTAATTAGAGAAGTTGTAAATAAAATAGTATGGCTTAATAATAATAATAGACATATATTCTTCCTGAAGACCTCGTGCTCAATGCAGTTCGGGCGGCTAATGATAAATATTTAAATCTGTATCTGCAACACATTGCATACAAAATATTTCATCCAGACCATATTGATGTTTAACTAATTTATGTCTTGTTCTTAACATAATTAATTTCCTCAGGAATGCACAATAATGCATAATAACAAAGATACAAGATGGCATATTAAAAGGCAATTTATCGACACGATAACAATACGTCTACACAGTCATTATCATCATCACATCAGCGTGGTTGATTATAATCGACATACTAGCCAATTCCTACGTCCAAAAAACACGACAGTTGCAAAGGGATTTGTTTCGATACGTCAAACAACGTGAGGATTCTACTCCTGTTCATTTTGTTTTCCCACACGTACGTGTGTGTGTGTATATATATATATATATATATATATATATATAGGATATATATATATATATAATATATATATATATATATATATATGTAGTTACCTGTAGGCTCGTACAAATGTAACAAAAGAAAAGACTGAAGCCAACAAGCTTTGTAAATTTAACAAAAATGATTTATTTCCCTAGAAAACAACGTAAAATATGGAATAGGACTTACGGTTTGTGAATATATTCCAAATATTAATCCTAGAATTGAAAAATATAAGTCCTATCACTAAACAGTTCTAATTGAATCCAGGTTCGAATCTCGATGACGTTCCAATATGGAGGCGATGACGTCAGATAAGGTCGTTGTACTGGTGGCAACAGATCCTCGATTGAATCGCAGTTTATAATGTTTCCGTTTAGAATTCCAGAATAAATTTCCACTGAATATCTTTCTCCCAGAACTTTTATAAATATGAAGCACTTGTGTAGTTTTCTAGAGAATGAATTATTAAATTCCAAAAAATAAACGAACTTCAGAACAAGCTGGCAACAACAATAAAAACGTCTTGAGCCCTCAAGGTTTAAATACGACTGGACTAATCTACTACCAATTGGCTGTTTTAAGCCTCGATTTTAGATCACATGGTAGCTCACGTGACAGGCGACGTGACCGCTAATTTGAACAGCGCAATAAAAAAAATGCCATTTAGAAGTTTCTAGAATAGTCCTATCTAAGAATCAAATTCTCACACTGGAAATAAATTAAAAAAGAAAAGCTGCTTACAACTCAACTAACACGTGGGCCGAAAATGACCTTGGTAATAGCCAATCATTTCTGCTTAGTGTTTACAAGATCTATGAACCAGGGTGAGCTAAAAATAGTGCTGAAGAAATCGTTATAATCTTATCTGGTCAAGTCAATTTTCCGAAAAAGAGATTCAAATTCAATGAAAATTATCATTACAATAAAATGTAATGAAATAAAAAAAAAAAAATAATAATAATTTTTTTTTTAAAAAAACTAACACACAAGTAATGTAATTACATATTCGTAACAATATATATATATATATATATATATATATATATATATATATATATATATATATATATATATATATATGTTATATATAATATATATATATATATATATATATATATATATATATATATATATATTCCGTAGTATTATTTGTAGACAGAAGGCAATACACATTATCTTAATGATAATGAACATCCCTTATACTGTGCTAAAAGAAGTTTAGAATGAAAGGGACAAGAATAATTTTACCGTCTGACGTCTCCATCACAACCCCAGTAGTTGGCTAGATGATTCATGTCAAAATTAAAGGACCTAATCGGAGATACTCTCTTCTTTACTTTTTCTCTGAAATAGAAATAAAATATCACTCAAAATTCAACAAGTATAGTCTTCGCTAACAACAAAGGCAATTCAAACTTAGGTTAATATTGCTTGTTCTGCATCAGTGTGGTTTAAGTCTTTAAAGCCTTGGATCGCATCTCAAATTTTGGAGCTCACTATAGTGAATACGACACCGACGATGCTGTAATTAAAGTTTTCAAAACGGAACACAAACATTTTATAAATATATAAGCAAAAGCAAGTATTTTACTACAATGCATCTTCACACGTTCATAGATTGAAAATAAATGTGGTTTTTGATGGTTTTAGTAATTTATTCTTTTATGTATTACCCTTTTGTGTGTGAACATAACGATACAAAGTTCGAGTTTGCTACGAAAGGAGACCACGAAAAGTCAATTTCATTACGAAAGAGTGCATCACTATTTTCATGGTTGAAGCCCGTTTTAAAATCGATGGGAGATCATTCGGAAACACTGCACCAAGCACGGAATTTTCGAAAAAAAAGATAGTGAAGCGACTGTCAACCGATACATCCAATGACTTTCATTATATTCCAGTAAGCTTCATTGCCTGAAAGGGCGGATATGTCAAATGATGTTAGACAAATAATTTATGGATATTTAAAAGGGAAAGACGTGGTGAAAGATTTTTCTACAAGTTCATACTTCTCATTGCCATTTACTATACAACACAGCAAAAGCAAATCTATTGCTGGAAACGTGTACATAAATTTAAATGATTAAAATTTCATTAAGGCTTGTTCAATTAATGGTGTATTTATCTGGTCAGAAAGATGCCAGAGAGGTGAAGTTGCTGATTTTTTGTTACCCTTTCCCTCCTTAGAATCAAAGCTCAACGGTAACTAGTCGTATGTAGTGACATAAATTGCATGTATTTATTTTGGGCAGAAATTCGTCCAGAAATCTAGAAAGAAAGTGAGTATGTTAATATACTTTGCCAGAACATGTTTTCTCTTAAAACTAGTGTACGCACATTTCTGTACCTAGCTGGGAGGTACACGTTTCTAGCTAAGACAGAGTGTGGGTGTTAGGCGCCCACCGTCCATCTGATTGGTCTTGTGTGTGTGTGTGTGTGTGTGTGTGTGTGTGTGTGTGTGTGTGGATTTTTAACGTAGCTTTAACAATTTTTCAGTTACATCGCTACAATGTCTGCAGCGGGGCAGTTTATAGTGATGTCTAGTACTGGCGCATCATGTCGCAGACATGTAGCATGATGTCCCACCCAGTCACATTATCCTGACACCAGTCGTTTGGTAAGACGTGCGGCGTCTGCTTTTGTTTCCGTGCGATAATTTAAACGCGAGTGAACATATTTCAACACAACCTGAAGTATATGTTCCTCTTACAGAAGGGTGCATCCCTATTCATCTGGGGATTAGAAGTTCAAGGTCACGATTTACAAAATTTTGAGTTGCTTATGAATTAATTTTTTAATAATGTAAACTCTATAACAGGAATCAACGAACCTTTGCGTATTTTGTCCCCTTACTTCCTTAAATCAGTGGCACAGTGTCTGCCCGTAAGAAAACTTTAGTCAATTTCAAGTCTTAATCGAATATTATCTGGCCAACCAGAAGTCTGGATTTGTCCATTGCAAATAAGATTTCCACATTTGGATTAATATTTATTACTCGAACGATTGAGTAAATATTTCTGACGGCGGAGCTCGGATGATAACGTGAGTTCTAGACATAAAACCATAGCTGAATTTAATACATTTGTTTCGTTTGCGACCATAAAAAGTCCGTCGATATAGGGCTCTATTTAGCTTCATAGTCAGGGTACTTCCGAGTACACAATGCATTTGTACTTAATGTTGTATATGTGTTCCTATCTCCCCATGAACGACCTCTGTTAATTTTTGGACAACATATATGGGCTCTATTGAAAACGGATTTTCACCAAAGTCCTGAACATAGATATTCAAAGCGGTACAAGAGAAGCGTAATTTTGTAATCATAATATTGTCTGGACTGCTATCTAAACCAAAGAGATATCCTGAAAATATCATGCATAATTCATGGAAAACATTATATCATACAATATTTGCAGCATTGAACTTGCAGAAAATTCATGCATGTTTCTAATTGCTAAATTAATCTTGGTCACAGTATCAATGTATCTTCTGTGTAAATGGTATGTGTTTTATAAATGATTACATGATTCTATGCAACACTGACTGTAGACAGTGTCGTACAAATGCATTGTGTAGTGTTGAAGTTATTGCCCGAGGTGTAGTATCATTATTGATCTTTCTTTTACGCAAGTGCGCGATCTCGTGGTGATCCTGAACCTCCCAGAAAGAGACATTACTATACTACGCTATTTATTTTATCATCGACAGCTGTCGAGTAGAGTTTACTAAATTTATTGAGCCTACTTTTGAATAGGCCCGTATTTGCGAATGCAGCCTAAAAGTTATTATTTTGCGAGCTCCGCCAGTCACACTGGTTATTATTGTCATGGCTCCAACGACAAATCGGATTGGTGTGCCAATAATAATTGCTGTTTTGCAGCTCCCGCTACGTCCAGACCAATGGTTATTGCCGTGACAATCCTGCAAATATCATCTAAAACCACATGCACGCGTTTATATTTCACGAGTAGCGTGGTTCTCTAGGTGGTTTTATCTCACAGCCATTATCCGCTACGATTATGTTTTGCTCGCGTACGTTTGAGGGTCTACTATAATTATTCTAATAATGATGTGATCATGTAGTATAATTGCTCCACAGGCTGGACTTCTTCAGGTGCAATGCGCACAATCACTTCAAACGAATTATTCCTTTTCACTGGTGAAACTGTCATATGAATCTACTTGTGGAATATTTATGTCTTGTTGGGGCCTGGCATTATGTTCATATACAACCATACTGATTATGTCATTGAATAGTTTCTGAAACGATAGTTCTCGTCTTCGCCTATAATCTGTTTCACGGACAAGTGAGTCCTTGTTAAAAAGTCGAGAATTTTTCTCTTCTTAGTTGATTCAATGTTGGTGTAACATAATCATGGGAACTACAGCCTGGATGGATTTGTCAGTGAATTCCATTCCATCGTGTTAGAAACAACCCCTGAGTGTTTCCATGACTGACTTTGCATTCTTTGAATGTACGTTTTCTAGTGCTAATACAACGATTCCAAGCAGGCTTCGAGTTGGTAGTTGGTATTGGCAAGATTATATTTGAGTGTATACGGAGACTTGTTAACATCGTTTTCGCACAGATATGCATCGACAAGTTAAACAAAACCACTATTAAGATTAGAGTCATTTGTCAGCCGGTCCAACACCTCCAGGCAAATTCCGCAACCTCATCGCCTCGGTCAGAATGCATCACTTACAGGTAATGATAAATCTAATCATAAACACAAACGCCAAAGTCAGAGAAGTATCCTTCCGGACACACGTTGAATAATTCAAACTAAATTTCATCACTGGCGACTAATGACGCTCATATTCTATATGTTACAAATAGTGTAACCTTACTGGATTTATCGATACGTAATGTTGGTGACAGAAACCAAATATAATTTAACAACATTTCCATTCTACCACACCGACCTTTGGTTCTGGTTAACATAAACAAGCATGATCCGGACTATTGCACCTATAAGATTTTGACGTTTAGGTCTGTTAAGGCCATTTGCAGGAGGACAGGAAAAAGGTCGACCATTTGCTAAGGTTATGGTGTCTGTTTGCTCATATGCTTCACTAATTAATATTCATTGAATTCTGATCCGTAAAACTAATACGCGTGGTGGTGAATGCACCTTTACGATCTTTTCATCCACGCAATGTCTGGTTGTAGCATCAGCATCATCAAGAGAGTTTCTGATAGACGCAACCGTCAGGCCAGAGTCTCTTATCCCACTGATATCATTGATTTCAGTCGGGTATTTTAACTTCGGTGCATCGCAGCTTCAGAATATCTTAAATGTACATGTGAGATATTTTACTTTTCCTAGTTGGATTTTGGAAATCACAAACTCGACCTGGTCGACATCAACAACAGCGCGGCTGCTAAACTCAGTCTTATATACAAGTTCGCGTGGTGTTGGCAAACTCTACAGTGCACGCAACTCTTTAACAACAAGAAGTCCACGTATTGGACCGTCCAGCTAATTTCCCAAGGGCAGAGTCGAATAAAACTGTGATTGTCGTCCGCCGCCGACGGTTTAATAACCAACAACTTTAAGTGGTGGTACAAGCCCATACGAATTAAAATATAAAAGATGTTGATGCGTTTCCACCTGTGAAACCCAATGAGTCTCAGGTCCCTGTTGATTACTCAGTTACACCTGTATGAAAGCATCCGGTCGACCACAGACTGTACAGTCTAGGTGTTCCAACGAAAAGTAATAAATAGGGCACTGGGAAATGTGTAGACCAGTGTCAACGTTTTGGTCCAGGCCCATGAATGACCACACCTTGTGTTAAGCAACATGATTACTGTTGAAATCCAGTACAATTTCTTCCGAGTGTTCCCGAAACCGCTTATTTGCAACGAAACGTCAGACTATTATAGCCCGTCAATTATCATTTGATTAACGGTCTGTCCACCCCGCCTCTGAATAGCTTGAAAACGCCTTGAATACATGCCTTAGTGCGCTGATACCTTCGTGGGTAGTTTTTTGCCATGATAGCCGCTGGATGTTGTCTTCATAAAAGTATGTGACACGTGTGTGAATGTCAGCGGAATGAACATCGAGAACCGATACAGTACAACAACTGCGTTTCTGCGGCCACTGAAAGGATTATCAACGCATCTACAATGCTAATTTCAACAACTCAGCTTTGGTAGCGACAGTACCCTCATTACGCCAAATCGCATCATTGTCTTTAGGATTCGATACCATGTGACTGTGTGCTTGGCTCCGAAAATGGCCTTACGAACATCTCTGCTAAAACCAAATATATGACCGAGAAGAGTCGCATAAGAAAATGACGATGGATCTCCGTCAAGTTGTCGACGACTCCGTGTGAATCCAAAGTTATAACCTGCAAGAATGGCATTTACAGCGTGTGTTTGTCATTTCCTGGCATCTTTCTAACGTTTTTCATTACTATAGCGAAACTGATTAGCATTGATGGATCCATCCATGTGAAACATCACAGACGGGTCAGCAAACCTGGCATAATCGTCACTGTATCTCCATCTGTCTACTCCGAAAATTGTTGTGGCATTTTCATTGTTGCTAAAACATGCTTCAATTTCCTTATCATCGATGAAATAATGTACGCTACTGAACATGGGCATCGGCGTCGGTGTAATTATTCTTGTTGGCTTGTATAAGTTTCCATCGATTTCCATGAAGGCCTCACACAGGAGAATATACCTATACGTTCTTAAGCATATTCGTGGCTTGCCACGTTCCACAGTCAGACGCTGATCAATTTTCAGAATGTTTTGCCAGCTTCTGACATTAATGTCTGCTCCTGATATTCACTGATTCCACCGCAGTAAAGGTCATGGCCGTCCAGTAGCTGTTGCGTGCTGAATACATGCAGATATGTCGACATGGAAACTGTTAAACCTTACGTTTGTTGTGTCAGTACACAAACCTGAAATGATGTTTTATCCACAGGTAATGGTGCTTCGCCTCTGGACCATCAGTGTCGCTCAGCAACAACAAATTAATGTTGTACCGCGATCTTCTCGTGATGTATAATCATTTTTCATAAAAGTCTTTCTCAAAAGCGAACATATTAACAGCAATATCTGGGTTTAGGTCTTCAACAGTTTTGAGATTGGTCTCTGAAGCCTGTACAGGAACTACAATGTTTCTAAAGTTGATTTCATATTGGTATTGTTTGCATTTATGAGGTTGGCATTTATGATCGCTCAAAGGATGCAGCGCGGACAAGAATGCCCATTCAAAACACCGGTTATCATTTTTCGAATTGTTTAATGACAGTCTTGCAACATACTTTGGTGTTGGTATGTACCTCGATCCCGAAAAGGTTTCTACGGGAAAATATGATGCTGACCTTCCAATCAACTGGAAAGTATCTGTCCGGAACGTCCCCTTGAGTACATTTCTAACTTTTTGAGGATCTTTATATGGCTGTGATGTTACAGACGGTGTGTAGCCGTCCTTGGATAAATGACCAGGAATGGAAACTTTCACATTGGGAACAATATCAACCGTTAATCTGGACGGCAGCGCTGCCTGAACCCCGTGCTTTTTTAAGTTCCTCCGCTGATTGTTTCAGTTATTTGTTGCCGTTACAATCGGATGAGGTACATCTAGACTAAGTTGTTGCACAAATGCCCGTGGTTCATTGGCGCATCCTAATAACTCAAGTAAGCAAGCTTTTCATAAACTATTTCGTATTAGTATCTCACGTGCCAGTTAATTTAATCATGGAAGTTATCCATGTATATAACAGAAAATCATTGTCTAATTGCAAATAGAGTCAATGCATTTTTCCAACATTTTTACTTTACCAGGAGCAGAAACTGAAAGAGCTTTAATTCTGGTCATTATTTCATTGAGTTCTGTATCTTTGTCCTCAATAGTGTTGACGTCGTCTGGTGTTTCTATAACAATAGGTTTTATATGTGCTTCGTTACTGAGTCTTTGCCTGCGCGCATAATAATACTCGGCGGCACACGTTTAAGCATGGTCGAGCAGCGAGGCCAACACGTGACGAGAGGAAATGTGATTGACAGTATTTGTAATGGCATGTTCTGCCGCAAAGTTCAAATTTTCCAAGGAATACGCCTTTGCACCGATTGCGCTCCAATGGCATTGAATTTAAACTTGTAAATATACGAAACGTTTATTCTTCAACTGAATTCCTGATACGTCCTGCTTTATATACTTTGGTATAGAAGGAAACGCTTCAAAACCCAGAGGATAATAATCAAATCCACGACCATACTGTTTTCCACCTAAAATAGTAGTTGATAATCTCACATCTAAATCAAAAGGATCATCTTCCTGATTCTGACCAAATAGTTTAGATCCCGACTCAGAGAAATATTCCTTTAAGATGGAATCGGCCAGATTACCTTTAATCCGTAATTCAGTTGTACAGCAACTAGTACGATGCCACCTTTGCGTTGATATTTGATAATCTCATACGTTATTATTTTGCATTTATACATGTAATCCATACAATGTATTATTTACTTAAATATATCTTTAATACATTTATTACGTAGAGCCAGTTGTTTGTTTTTTTTTTACGTCTGCTTTGTTGTATAATTTTTCGTATTTCTTCTCAGGGTCGGTGAGTGTTTATTCCGTTTTATTAATTCTGAAACTTTTTTTTTACTTGGTGATGTGATCATTACTACAGTCACTATCACTGGTGACGCATTAACTATCCATTTCAATGACTTTGTCGCTCGCCAACGACTCGACTAACGTCTGCGACATGAAATATTCTTGCACAATATCAAACTATGAGTTTTCACACATTTAGTTAAACATTTGCCCGAGTCTACATCTTTATACTTCCAATAGAATCCATAAGCCAATTAAGTTGTCAATAGTTCCCGAATACATATTTGAACGATCATACAGCATCTTTGGAGCCTCTTTGATAAATCTGTGTGACGCATGTATGTATGTATGTATGTATGTATGTATGTATGTATGTATAATATAGTTTGACACAATCTCTAAGAAATATATTCCATAGAAATATAGCCAAAATCAATACAAAATATTCTCACACGAAGAAAACATTATCCTTAATATATATTATATTGATTAGTCAGGATAGATAATATATCATTCTAGCTGTATATTTTCACACAGAGAAAACAATATCTGCATAATTAATATATTTTATTTAGTATGTTTGCGATCAGTAATCACAGTGGTAGGCAGCTACTGCAGTGCATGGACCTGATTGTGGCACCTTCAGTAGTAACTTCGTTTGTGGCCCACGGTAGGAGACTTAAGACAAGTTAAGGCACTTACTTAAATCATGCACTTGCGTGTGATTCAATGGTAATGTCATTGAGTATAGAAGGTTTTCGCCGATATCAGCAAGAAAACTTAAAAAGCCCTTTATTAATACTACTCTGGTACAGAAACGAAAACGTATGATTGGCTTATTCTATCTTTAGAGACAGCGACCTTGACTCTGGAACGACGGACGCCTAAATCCATCTGGTCAAGTCTGGTGCGATGGGAAAAAAATGTATTAGTACTTCTAATATAATCTATCATTACACAATTGAAAAACAACCCTGCTACAATTATGTTTGTGTTGATAAAAGCCTCACTATCACAAGTTGGAAAATTTACACGTGATATAACTGCTATTACCTTTCCGTCCCTGCTTCATAAACCTGAATCTCTGCAGAAAAATATCTTGTTACACGTTAACCTGTTGATCTGCGTTGCTGCAAAGTGCTTTCAAATAATTTTTTCTTATCCTTAATTCCCAAATAAGTATTTAGGATATCTATACTTATAATCATGTCTGCTACTGATTTAGCTACATACATGATGTTAATTATGAGCATGTCTACTACAGATGTAGCTACAGACAGGGTGTTAATTATGATCATGTCTACCGCAGATGTAGCCACATACATGGTGTTAATTATGATCATGTCTACTACAGATGTAGCTACAGACATGGTATTAATTATCATCATGTCTACTACAAATGTAGCTACGTACACGGTGTTAATTATGATCATGTCTACTACAGATGTAGCTACGTACACGGTGTTAATTATCATGTCTACTACAAATGTAGCTACGTACACGGTGTTAATTATGATCATGTCTACTACAAATGTAGCTACGCACACGGTGTTAATTATGATCATGTCTACTACAGATGTAGCTACAGACAGGGTGTTAATTATGATCATGTCTACTAAAGATGTAGCTACATACATGGTACCAATTATGATTATGTCTACTACAGCTGTAAGAACACGGGATATTATGATTATGTCTACTGCAAATGTAGAAACATATGATATTGTCATGTCTACTTAATTTTTCTTATCTTTTATCCCAAAATAAGAATTCTAGATATCTTTACTTATCATCATGTCTACTACAGATGTAATTACATATATTGTATTACTTATAATTATGTCTAATACAGATGTAGTTACATATAGGGTATTACTTAGAATCATGTCTACCACGTATGTAACAGCCTAAGGATATTTCTTATAATTATGTCTAATACAAATGTAGTTAGATACACGATATTACTTGTAAACATGTCTACTACAGAATGTACTTAGATACTGGGTATTATTTATGATCATGTATAATACAGATGTAATTACTTTAGAGGTATTACTCTTTAACATGTTTGCTATAGATGTAATTACATACAGGGTATAACTCTTAGTCATGCATGCTATAGATGTAATTACATACAGGGTATAACTCTTAGTCATGCATGCTTCAGATGTAGTAAGATACATAATAACTTCTTAATTAGGAAATTTTAGGACACCAACTAATCACAAATGTTTTAAAATTGACCTAGAAAAAAACAGGTATAACTATGTACGTGCTTTTCCTTGCGTTCTCAAACTATACTGTATAAAATACATTAAAGCAGTTGACCTTAATTTTGGCGGGTTATCGCACGCCGTTTTAGGTATTCCTATTGTATATGTTGGCGGGGAGGGGAGTCTGTTGGTATGGGTTTATTGCAAAATCATAGTGTATTTCTATCAATAATAAATACATATATGCAGAAATACTTTCGATATTCATGCTAAAGTTACGACTGGGTTCGTCTGCGTCGTGACTCATGTAGACCTTTCGTCTTGGATTCAATCAATCAATCAATCAATCAATCAATCGAGAGAGAGAGAGAGAGAGAGAGAGAGAGAGAGAGAGAGAGAGAGAGAGAGATAAATTTCTAACTCATATGGTCCTCATATTATGTGATTGGACAAATGAGAAATTCTGATTAAATAGTCATCTAAAACGTAAATAGTATCATTGAATAGTCTTAGAAATACGAAGAAATGAAATATATCAATACTATACAAAGGTACGTTCCATATATTCCTTTAGCTAGCATCCGTAGAAGCGAAAATTGTACTGGGCTATAATCGGAAAATTTGTGCACTCAGTCGAATTACTCAATCCTTGGAATTTTCACTCGGTAGGATTTTCAGAAGAGTTTTTGCCAACCTCAAGATGCAAGGAGTATGATCTTGTATGGCTGGTTATGTAATGTTTGCCAATCTAAAGATGAAAAGTGTATGATCTTGTATGACTGGCTATCTACTGTTTGCCAACCTAAAGATGCAAAGTGTATGATCTTGTGTGACTGGTTATCTAATGTTTGCCAACCTAAAGATGCAAAGTGTATGATCTTGTATGACTGGTTATCTTTGAAAATTATTTCGGAAGAAGATAATGGAGGCAACAATTCGGTAGACTCGCATCTCAGCTATCTGTCTGGCTAGAAAAAAAATTCAACTTTCATCTTTGTCGATGAAAGTTGCATTTTTTTTCTGGCCAGAGATTGAATTTGGTGCTTGGAAATTTCATGTTAAACCTCACGTTTGTGTATTTGAGCTGTAGAATGTTCTTTGGCTGTAAAAGGAACGGTGATGTTGACAGAAATTTAGCACTTTACGATGTAAGGCCCTACACAAACATCCCTACACTTTTAACATCAGCTGGAGGTGTATATTCTCACAGTAACTGAAAAAAGACTAATTGAATGACGTTACTTGACAATCTTCGACTCCATACAGCCTGAGCCTATGGCGAAAGGTTTATCTGGTTCAAGAGACACTCATTACATTCCGTACACTCAGGTAAACTATCATGTGATGATTTTATTGTCTCGTGCTCCCAGCTCTGTTGTTAACCACGCACTTGTTGCATCTGTTACCGCCCATGCGCAATCTCCCGTCGAACGACTGACGAATCAACATCGTTCATTTAAAATCAATTCATCTTTGATTAATAAACAACACAGTAACACATTTCTACACATAATATCATCATTTCATATATTCTGATCATAAATTAGATCTGGTCATTT
>JAECUM010015034.1:0-42500 GCA_016617855.1 Megalonaias nervosa | reverse complement strand
AGAGTACACATTGTGTATTTAATATATTTAGAAGAAAATGTACGGTCAAATGAATTACGTCTGATTCTCAAATGGAAACTTTAAACTAGTTTCCTTGTATACAAGACTATTAATGGCGAAAACGACACCACCGTCATATTTGTAGTTGTTTATGTTTATGCAAGTAAATTCAAACTGCAAAGTTACACACAAATAAATGATTTGCTTAATATTTCTACTGTTATATAGCAAGGAAAAGACAGAAGAAAACTCCACAGCGTCAGTGGCATATGAACAGTCCACCGTTGGATATTTGTTTATCTTCGTCTTTATTACTTGCAATCAATTTGTTGGCAATGGAATCTAATGACACGTACAAATTTAGCATATTCTGCGGCACAACAACTTCACATTTAATTTTTTAATAGAAATATATGCTTCTTTTGGATTTCAACGGAACACCAGCATGTCGTGTCCTGGATATTGGAGCAAAACGCATGCTTAAGGGCACACCATGGACACACCAGTGTGACCTTGGCAGAACTCGAACACTCACCCTTCTGATTGTGAATACGAAGCACTAACCACTACAACGCTGTTACTCCTCGTTTCTGTCTTAAGGTAGAAACTGTTGACTAAGTTATAATTTTGTGCTCTCCAAATGGTCCTTTTTTACAGGAAGAAATTCTTTAGAAATTTTAATATACTTGGAATGTTTATTTACTTATGACACAGGGTGCCAACGTCTTCAAGTGGCTGCAATGTGGAACCTGTCGACTCGCCATGGGTCAGAAACAGCAAAGTTGGTTTATGTTTTTTCAAAGCCTGGAACAAACATAAAATTATCATGAGAGTTGGTCAGTCAATGAATACAAACGATACGTTTAGAAAGAATGTTTAAAGTGTCCAAGTTTTTCAGAATCCCCTGTCATCAAAGAATATATTTATTTTGTTTTTAGTTGCATACGATGTTCATTATCCGGAATTTATAATACTATTACACCAGATATGGCAATGCATTTCGATAATATAATGGTGCCAGATCTTCATATTTAGCAATCGATTCTACAGATATAACAACATGAAATATTATACATAGGTCGAACTGCATTCAAAGATTTTATAAACTTCCCACTAATTACAGAGGTTTTAATGGTTATATGACTCAATATTCCTCAAAATTGGTGATTCCTCTTTCCTACATGACAAGGAAGTTAACCGTAATGCATGCATATGAAAATATAATGTAAACGTGTAAACTGATACAAAAAATAGATTCTCACTTCTTCAATCTCCTCGAGTGTGAACACCTCTCCCATCGGCCGATGTATTTTTTTTACATCGATTCCTGAAAGATGTTCTAGTCAATAAAATCAGCCATTTTGTAACATAAATACAAATATAATAGATTGTGCTTCAGGTTTCATTTCCAAGACAGCCAACAGAGGAAGCATAAATTAAGAAAATATGACATTTATTAGCTGAAAAATCTTCTGATAACGCAAAAATGAGATAGCAATGTAAATGAAGTTTGTAAATTTAAAAAGAAAAACGATGACACCTGTCGCAAATTTTATGTATTTAAAAAAATTTGAAACATTTTAAAGTTCAAACTCTTTTTAAAATCTAAATGCACAGAAATCCTAACTCAACAGACAGTTATTATGAGAAACACACACACACACTCTCTCTCTCTCTCTCTCTCTCTCTCTCTCTCTCTCTCTCTCTCTCTCTCTCTCTCTCTCACACACACACACACACACACACACACACACACACACACACAATCCAAAATATCAAACTAAACCAATCCTAACCAGCTGGAAACACTAACAACAACAGAAGCAGTAACGGCAATAACAAATTAAACAGTTAAAAAAAATGTCACACAATTTATGCAGAAGAATACTTAAACATGTATTAACTAAATGGTTTAGTATCACTTAAACATGTATTAACTAAATGGTTTAGTACCATTTCAGTTAACGTAAGACTGATCAACACATCTTCTCTCTGTCTCCCCATCTCTCTCTCTCTCTCTCTCTCTCTCTCTCTCTCTCTCTCTCTCTCTCTCTCGTAGCCGCACTAACTCAATCTTTAGCGTGCTGGTTTCACAATCTGTGGGTTGCGTGTTCGAATCCAGCCTAGACCAGACAGGGAGCACCTGCAGTTGTGAGCCTCTGGGTAATTCATTTTACTCCCGTGTCATCTGCACTGAGAAGATTGTTTAGTGTAGATGTGCCGTCAATCACCGATCACATGATTAATCCTCTAAACCATTTCCAATTAATTTCGACAAAAAGTGTGTGTATGTGATTTGGATTTTTAACCTAACTTTAACAATTTTGCAGTCATATCGCTATGATGTCTGCAGCGTGGCAGTTTGTGGCGATGTCTAGCATTGGGGCATCATGCCGCAGACATGTAGCATCATGTCCCACCCAGACACATTATCTTATCCTGACAACCTTGGCCGACCGGTCCTAACAGCCTAACAGTACCATGTCTTTAAGTCATTGGTATGACTCGGCTGGGATTCGAACCCGTGACCTCATGCATCCGAGGCGGACGCTCTAACTACGTAGGCCACTGGAGCGGTTGAAAGAAAAAATAGTAGTAGTATATAAACATTGCATTCTAGATTACTTCAGAAAAGAGAGAGAGAGAGAGAGAGAGAGAGAGAGAGAGAGAGAGAGAGAGAGAGAGAGAGAGACAGACAGACAGACAGACAGACAGACAGACAGACAGAGAAAGAGGAGGCAGAGAGAGAGAGAAAGGCAGAGAGAGGGAGGGGAGGAGTGGCTATCACTATGCAAAACTGCAGTATTAGGAACTCCTAGTAGTAACGAACGTACACTTTGTGACGCCCAAGAGTAATATCAGCGTATAGAGCTTTTCGCGTAAATGAATATAAAGTCGTCACAATTAATTATATTAATACATAATGTCTATTACACGGTATGAATGTGTATGGTACAACGTTTTGTGAAAAATTTCGTATTTTTTTTATGTGTTTTGGGGTATTTTCATCTGTTATTTTCGTCTGATTCATCGACAATTTCATTTTCATATATGATTTTCGTCTCATTCGTCGAACATTTCCTACAATTACAATTGTCATCATTTTTGTTCCTGGAACATGCAAGATAATAATAATCATCGTCTTGTAATTAGCCATAACTAACCTTTAAAATACTGATGACCGTGAATGCGGTGCTACATGCTTCACTGACAGAGTCTCAAAGTCTGTATTAACTGGAGTACAAGCAAAATGCATTTGAGGGCAATAACATGCAAAACAATGGATTGCAATGAACATCCATCACTTACCCTGCCTTTGTACCATATCTGCAAACCTCTCTCCCCAAAGTCCGTTAATTCCCACCAACGCCGTATCCCAGGGCTCCAAAAGATTCAGACATGCTGTTTCCATGGCAGCATGACCTGCCATTATATATATATATATATATATATATATATATATATATATATATATATATATATATATATATATATATATATGTATGTATGTATGTATGTATGTATGTGTGTGTGTGTGTGTGTGTGTGTGTGTGTGTGTGTGTGTGTGTGTGTGTCCAAATGCATGTTCGAATACATTATTTAGTTGGTTGTAGTGTTTAAATACAGTATTTAGTTAGTTTGTTATACTTGTTCGATTATTTAGTTTCTTATAGATGTTTATATACAGTATTTAGTTGTTTATATTTGTTCCAATACATTATCCAGTTTGTTATAATTGTTTAAATACAGTATTTAGTTGGTTATACTTGTTCCAATACATTATTTAGTTTGTTATAGTTGTCTAAATACAGTATTTAGCTGGTTATACTTGTTCGAATAGAGCATTTAGTTGGTTATACTTGTCTAAATAAGGTATTTAGTATTCTTGCTCAGCTTACATTTCAAGTGGCAATCTCACCAGAGCTATATATATATATATATATATATATATATATATATATATATATATATATATATATATATATATATATATATATATATATATTGTCTATACTATTTCTTATCCTGTCATGTACATCTATATTATCTGTTTCATTTTTTAGTCATGACTGTTGATTGTTTGGGTAATTAAACATATTAGAAAGATATGTATTCTCCATTTTGTACATTGTGGGTTTGTACCTTGCGATCATATCATTTCGTTTGAGTAAACATGCTATTGTGGCCTTTTGACTTTAGAAGCTGTAGAAGAACTCTTGTTTGATGGGATTAAAATTCAGGTCATGGGTTTTTCCCATAAGAAAACCAGGTGACATAATTTATCATTGGTTAGCTGCTAAAGAACCTAACCTTGTTGACAATTAAAATGTTGTAGAAATGATTATTCTACCCTAGTACTGGTTTTGAAACTGCGTCTTGGTTTTTCACATAAGGGGTATTTACCTGAGAATTCCTGTCTCAAACATCAGTCTCAGTGGAATCTTTTAGTTATGTTCATTTGAGATAATTTAATTTATTTATTTCAATTATTCAATGGAATTACAAGGTGCTCGTAAACTTTCGACTATTTAACTGTTTTGTTATTCTTGTGAATTCATTTAAAATCATTATAAATCAAGACTGTTAGCACATCAAACTATTCCAGACTATTAGCACATCAGCCAAGTAGATTGGACTTCATTTAGAATTCCACTGGAACTCGTTTGGAGTACTCATTACTTTTGGACTTGTGTGATAGAACTTTCAGGGCTATTTAGGATTTAAGTCACCTTACGGTAAGCTATTTTCAGGTTTTAATTTTATGTATTCCAGGGAAATAAATTATTTGTTAAATTTTACACAACTTGTTGGTTTTCGCTCTTTTCTGGTTAAGAACACAGAGTATTAACAATACTCTTTCTCTCTTTCTGAAATCCTCGTGCAGCTTCTCCTAGAATGAAAACGTTGCGTAGCACTTATTATACCTACATGCCTTACTTTGTGTTTCAGCTTCGACTACCTTTTAAATTCACAGATATTTTCTTTCTTTCTTTCGTCTTTCATTTTGTTTGGTGAGATGGGAAACGTGACCACAAAATTATTTGCAACTGTTATATTCGGTGCCAAAAGTAAATGTAATGAAAAGCAGAATCCTGCAATACCTGATCCTGATACACAGACTGTCCATTCATTATTCGTCTGGAAGATATACTTTATTCCGGCCTTCACCTCATCCATTATCTGAATACATACACAATAAAGCGGAAACGTCATGTTATAGTCTATATCATTTTTAGAAGCTGCGATGAATCATTGGTTAAGACTTTAAATTCATGACTACAAAGGTGTGGGTTCGATTCCCACCATCAATCCAGCATGTTTTGAATCACATGGTGTCCTTGGGCAAGGTATTTTCCTCGACTTCTCCTGCAACTATATGAGCTCCAAGGTGGTGTTGTGCGATACAAAAGCAACAAAAACAAAGCTCAGCATATTTAGATCATTACTCTATTGGTAGAATTCGAAAACTAAGATCAAAACTAAATTTGAGTAAAGTTGTTCTTCTTAAAAGATTTCTCTTCAAATTGTTTGATTTATCACTTTCTTCTTCTTCATCATCATTTTCCTTCTCATCCTTCGGGCCTAGATAGCTCAGACGGTAGAGCATTTAATTAGCTATCCAGAGGTCGTCTAATTGATACCCTCCCGGGACAGCCCGGTTAGGCTGCCTCGATACGTCCTTGAGTGAGGCATTCTTGAGTGAGGTATTCTTTTCGGTATGCCAGAAAAATCAAAGTGAAATGAATACAAGCTATCAATTTTACACCGTGTTAGAACAAAGTCTGCTCTGCTAATATTTCGAGTGAGCGAGCTGCAAATGTCTGGTTGACCTAACAATTCTGTTTCTTGACCATGTATGCTTACACGAGACCATGTGTGGATATGCATAATAATGTTGTGTAATAGTAATTTAAAATGGCGTGTTTTTCGATATATTGCTTATTATGTGAGGGTCGCTCAGGTCTTTTTCAAACAATTTCTCAGCGCCCATACGTGGTTTTCATTATCTCTCAACAAAAAAACAATGGCCGTGTCAGCTAAAGTGCCGTACAATCAGACACAACATTGTTCATTCAATTCCAAGTTTCGTAGACTTTTTTTTCTTTAATAAGTAAGGAGACTACCGAGTCTAGCTTGTGAATGTGAAAAGTAAAAGTCAAATCTGGTGCTGTAAAGTCGATTTCAGTAATGGATACGTGGCACGCGTAACCTTTGAATCGTATCTGAAACTGATATGGACTCCACGTGTATGTTGACTTAAAACCTCACATCAATGGTTTACAATTAGTCGCATGCGAAAATTTCAAAGAACTAATTCAAATAAACACAGCTTGGACGGATACGTCTCCTTACATGTTAAAGAATTACTGTGATATATAATGCCAAAAATCAGATTGACTCTCAAAATATTTTGAAGGAGTTTATTGAGGTCTCTAGGAACAGTATTAAACGACCAAATGGTTAGGATCTAATGTATGTGCCAGAAAAACTTTGATCGCTGTATCGTTTGATTTGCATCATACAAATCTATCAAAGAGGCTCAAAGGATGTTATATTCGTTTTCAGAGACATAAATGGAGCACGCTGATTATTCGATTAACTTGGTAGTGACCTATTTAATAGAACGGAATAAACTAGGCCAGGCGTATGAAGAGAAAAAGAAGAATTTATATAATATGGTGCAAGAAAAAGTAGAGTCGCTGGCATATCGAACAACATAGTCTGAAAGCATCTGAATCGAGTGATTATTTTAGCGAATGTTCTAGCTGTAATAGTGAAGACTCCCAGAGAAGACCAATTAAATAAATCTTTTAGTGTATTATATAGGAATGAAATCCGAACCAATCTTCAGTATTTCTATGTATCTGATTCCTAACACGCAGAAGAGAAGCAACGCAAGTACCGAAAACAATATTAAGAGCTATTTATAAAAGCATCGGAGTAAAAACTGTTGAGGAAATTTTTACCAGCTCTCCAAGATATTTCATGTTATTGCGTACAAGCGGACAGAGTATGGTCATACTCTAATAGGTATAATCGAATTGGCGTGATGGGTCTTACGAGTTACTTTGGGCTGATAGTGGCATGTAATTTAACCTATCCGCGTTTGTGGATGAATTTGTATCTACGTTTGCAAAATTTGCTGCCGATAGCAAAAGGAACAAGCCTTTTTATTTGATAAATCGTGATTTACAATTTCGAGTTACCATAACGTCGCGTAATGGACACTGTAATTTTCGTTTTCCACCTTGCCTTGAAATCTGTGAATCATTTGATGCATAGGAGATAAAAATGCGTCGGTGGGTTGTATCCATACTCTATCTGGTTTAAAAAAATAGAAGGTTGTGATATGAATTTGCCAATTGAATAAAACTTTGGCATATATATATATATATATATATATATATATATATATATATATATATATATATATATATATATATATATATATATATATATATATATATATATATATATATATATAAAGATCATTGGCATTAGGACGCATCTACTGCATAGGTGTATGGCTTGGAAAGCGTGAACTCTGCGACAGGACATGCTACAACGAATAGTGTAAAAGACGTATACTAGTATTACGTACTTGTCCAGATGCTGGACCATGTCTTAAATGTGGCATCGGATCAAGTCACGTAATCAACTCTACCAGCCATGTGGATATGTGAGTGACTATTATCAGGCGCATAAAAGACAGGCATCTGTGATTGTACAAACATTCGTGATTGCACAGGCAACTTTGACTGCACAGATACAGAAAAAAACGAAATAATAGCAATAATTAGAGCAGTTGCAGTTTCTGATGCTAGTAGAATACAAAATGTAAAACAAGTTATTGACGGATCTCTTAATTAGATAAGCTATTCTCCTTATACAAGAATGCCTATCGTGCTTCAGTTCAAGCAAATGGCACAACAGCATGGAATACAAATTCCAAGTCGATTGCGAAAAGCTGGCATACTTGAATTATTGAGACCTATACTTATAATGAATCAACCTGCTTCACGACTGATTGCTGCAGCAGCAGCAGCAGCGGTGCATCAACTGAAACAATTGCACGTGAGTATAATAAACCAATACTACGAGGTGCAAGAAAAGCTGACATAGTTGCATTACAAGACACAAAACCGTCGTCGTCTTGAGGATGAACAAAATTGTCGTCGTATTACGGATAAACAAAAACGTATTACATCTGTTATTGTTGTCTAAGCTGCTGAGTATGTTCGTGCCAAAGCACAGCAATCACAAGTACGTGAATTAAATGTCATCACGTGGCACTTATCCCACCCATATACAAACCAGGCAAAGCCGCTCGACAACTGTTCATATGTACGATTCCTGGAATCACATCGGTGTTAACAAAACTTTGGTCACTCTGGGGTTAAAGCAGATATTGTCCTTAACGCGTATCAGGTTATGCAGCTAAATCGCAACAAGAAATGGATTTAAAACTACTACACCGTGGATTCACAGCGGAGCTTGTACAATCCTCAGCTGTAACAAAACCAGCGTCATCAATGATGAAATTGACAAATGTATTGAAAAGATTCTAGAGACGTTGGAGAAATACACCAATGTTTGACCGGGATGGACACTTCAAAGACGTACGCAAAATTTGAGGTACATATCTCATCATAACTTTTCCGCGGATCCAGTTACGTTCCAACACCGGCGTGGGCTCCGCCAAGGTCAGTGAAAAATGTAAAGAATTTTGGCAATCGATGATTTGAATAGGTAATTTTTTTCTGCGTTATATCTGCGTTATATACGGCTAGTGATCAGCAAAACCTGCCTCGAAAATACCGGCAGCGTTTGGTGAACTTAATGTTGGTGATATCGAATTTCCCATGCAGGGTACTAAAAGCACACTGAACAAATTTCAAACTCTTAATCCAGGTACCTCTGTTGATGTGTTCACTTGGGATAACGATTTTTATCCGTTTGCACTATTTCCTGATGGACAAAATGGACGAAATCAGATTGATAGTGCGCTTAGAGAAATAAACAAAACTCAAAGTAGTTATCGCACAACGTATGGATGAAGAATCTTGCTCGGTTGTTTTACCGATACAGCAAGCATCACAGTAAGAAATATCTTTGCAGGCGTTGAATGCATGCACCCAAAAACTGCTCACCAAGCATAACTTTTACTCTGGTGGAATTAGTGAAAAACCGCAACGGACAATAATACTAGAACCTGGCAAAAACATTCTCAAATTCACGGCGGTGCAACGACAAATAAAGTTCCTTATATCAACTAAGCGTACTTTGAATGTCTCAACGTTCCAGTAGAAAGTTACGCGCCCAACAACGACCAAACAATCCAAGTCGCTGACTAACCACCATGTGGATTTGTTATATAGTCGTTAGGTGTGAAGGGCAAACTGAACCACCAATGTGGATTTGTTATATAGTCGTTAGGTGTGAAGGGCAAACTGAACCACCAATGTGGATTTGTTATATAGTCGTTAGGTGTGAAGGGCAAACTGAACCACCAATGTTGTATCATGGGAAGGGTTCAGTTGAGATATTTCTTAAATGCTCGAGGCTACAGCGAAATTTATTTAAAAACAGCTCTCTTGAAAGCAGTCATAATTATGACTCGTGATAGCGGTTGTGAATTTTCCGCAGCCACTCACTTGCTTGATCTATAAAGAAGCGTTTAACTCCACCATTGACAAAGTTTAGGATCACTCCTACATCACTGGCACATACAGAGGTGCTGCACATAACACTTGTAATCTACATATGAGAATTTACTCAAACAAACCAAAAGTCCCTGTAGTGTTATATAACTTGAGTGGGCATGATGACCAGTTAATAATGCAAGTAGTAGCCACAGCATCAAACTCAAATAAGCGTGATCCCCAACAACATAAAAAATACATGATGTTTAGGCTGGGCCAACTACAGTTCATCGACTCGTTAAAGTTTCTGCTTTCAACCTTGGACAAGTTAGTGAGCACTCTAGCGATGGAAAACTGTCGAACCAATACAGCCCTGCTGATTAGAAAAGGTGTGTATCAATATGTGTACATGAGTGACTGGTAGAAGTTTGCCGAACTTCAGTTGCCACTGATCAAAGCGTTCCATTCATCGCAGTCACGTGGAGGCATCTCTGAAAAATATTACGAGCATGCAGTCAAGGTTTGGTCCGCATTCGAATGCAAAAACATGGGTGCATATCACGATCTGTTTCTACGCACTGATGTGTTGTTGCTTGCTAATGTGTTTGAGAAATTTCGTGACACTGCCATGCAAGTGTACAAACTCGATCCAGTACATTACTTCAATCACCCGTAATGGCTTGGGATGCGTTGTTGTCCAAAACCAAAATTGAGTTGGAAATGCTCACCGACATTGTCCAGCTTCTGTTTATCGAGCAATTACTTCGTGGCGGAATTTCTATGGCGATTCATAGATACGCTGACGCAAACGTTCCAAACATGGACGAGTATGAGCCCGCTACCGTAACAGTCGCATCATGTATCTAGGTGTCCATAACCTCCTTGGTTGGTCAATGATGCAACCGTTGCTGGTTGGTGGGATTCAGTGCATTAATACTAGATGCATTGACATACAAAAACACACAAACGACAACACCAACAGTGACCACAGTGGATACTTCTTTGAAATTGAGCTAGAATACCTTGAAAATTTGCATGATATATAAATCGATTATCCGCTTACACCAGAAGTGTTGCCGGTGCCTGGTACCTTGTATCAATGCTCAATCGTTGATGAATCCGGATGCAAATACATTGAATGCACCGAACATAGGACGAAATATAATGCTATACATCGACACTAACTCGATGCTGATGCACAACCAATGATATGTACGTGGACATGGCAAAACCATGTTTGGTCAATACATTTGATACCAGTGATTATCCAAAAGAACATCCGTTGTTTAGTAACACTAATAGAAAAGGTTGTTGGTAAGTTCTAAGACGAATGCTCCAGTAAACCAGTCCAAGAGTATGTAAGACTGAGACCTAAAATGTACTCGATTGTAGTTTGTGACTCTAAGAACATTAAGAAGGCCAAAGGTTACCCATGCTTGGTTGTGCAAAAAAATCTCATACACGAAATGTACGTGTCAGCGTTAAGTTGATTCACATCAGCATGATAGACCTACGTGAATTCGCATACGCGGAAGATATGATACGGTGTTAGAAACATCGTATGGATGTTCACCGATGTACTAAAGTGAGTTTGTTACCGCGTGATAACAAGCAATGGATACTCCCCGACGGAATTACCACCTAAGCGTAGTTATCATGCTGTTGTGAATCAAGTTAGCACTGACAAGTCTACGTGTTAAAACAAATGATAGTGGTAGTTCCTTATTGGCTGCAACGGCTTGCAATTCCTCTTGCACAAATGTTTGACTCAGTGCCTTTGGTCCTTCAGGTGACGGTCCTAAACGGTAGATGCTGGTTGTCTTGGAGTACCAATCCCTTCCATAAATACATCGACGGACCATACTAGATCATTTGCACGACGTTGTCTGCCTTTTAACTCTCCTGGAACACTTTAACTCCGAGTAGTTGTAACGGTGCCGGCTGTGAGATCATTTAATGATTAAATGTGGCAATCTTTTGTCTAATCGCACTAGCTAGCTTAAATCCAAGCGTGCGTGTGACTTCATTGTTTAGTGATCCCATGTCTAATGGAAGACGTACTAAAATTTCGTGTGATCGAGCACTCGATAGGCTAGTTCCCTGCATCAGATACCTCATCAACAATTCCTGTGCGTACTTATATCCGTTCTGCAAGTGTGCTATTCAATTGTTCCAAAATACATTGGTCACAATGAATGTTGACATGTCAAACACGAACTCGCATACGGTGTTTTGTTAACAACGCATCTATCAGGGTCCACTTCTTATAACCATGGTGGCGAAGGTGCATAAATACGTTCGAGTGCACCTGCGACACTTGCAGAATCGTTTGACGTCAACAACTTTGCTTCTTTTTATCTGCTGACAACATCAACAATGGTTAATGCATACTTAAAGGCCCTTGACGCGATCATGGGGAAGAAGTAAGAGATTAGACTGACAGACTTCATTAGGCGTTTGGACATCAAACCAACCAGATGAAATCTTTTTTTCTTGTTGGCACTGGTAGGTACATTTGCCATAGCGCATTATTTTGCCAACCATGTTCGAGTAATCCCATGGGTGACCTTTTCAGCACTTGCTAACTTTTCCACGGCAGCTTCACCTCTCCATTACCGACTAGGACTGTAGAATATTTTTGATAATGTCCATTGTTGTTCTATATCAGTGCAACTTACTTTTAATTAGTGAAATTTTCCAAGCGCAATCATGGCTTTCATACCTCCTTTGACTACCTATCTTGCGATTCTTTCTCTAACACAAGGTCTCTCAATCTAATTCAAGTCATAAATCAGATCCAAGTCGGTGCGTTGACGTGAACGGATATCATTTGATGCTTTGTAAACAAGGTTGGTAAAATACATCATCAACACCTTTCACAGTTGCTTCAACAGGCTTCGGTTGGATGTCAGAATCAAGTCATATATCAAGCCGTGTACCGGACCTACAGTAATTATATCCAGTAATGTGTTTATCACTGGAATATTTACTACATGGTGTTCCTAGTAGCTTTGTTACTGCAGCAGAGATATCACTCCGACTTTTATTTTAACCGGGACTTTTAGTTCCATCGATAGACCTGGAAGGTCTAATAAACTTGAATTTTTCTCCGGATCGAACATAAGTTCGAGTAATCGCTCCTCGCGCAGTACATGTTTGAACTTGAATTGGATTTGCGGTACGTGTTTTTGCGCGACATTGTACACAATATCAAGACACCATTCTGTTCTGCAACATAATATTTTTCAAAGATTCACGGAAAAGGAAATCGCAGACGCTCTCAGTAAAAACAAATACTTAAGAAAATTCAAGACTTCATCGTCATTGATAATTCTCCTCAGGCAACATCCAAACCATCCAAGCATGTTGATATATTTCAAAACTCAGTTTGTGCACTAATCATTGGTCCTGCTAAATCACGAAAACATCAAGTGCTCTTGGTTGAAGTGGGATCGGTTGTACGTTATTGGTGATTGCGCCATTAGCTGATAACCAGCCGTGTTATGATGTTTTAAAAGATTTTCGAAAAGCGTTGAGTAACAAAGTAACAAATCATTGATTTCTTTTCCTCCATCGATGAAGCACCTAGCATTGACGATTTGGATGCAAACGAAAACAATCTTGTGTACAACGATGTAATGCTTGAGAACCAAGTTAATCTTGCACAATTATATTCACGATGTCGACACAAACACACGATGTCATCTGTTTGACTCAATGATACGCACATGTGCCTACAGTGATCCGTGACAACAGTAACATGTTTATGATTTTCCGAAACATTGATGGGCATGGCCTTGGAAATATTCATTGGACCAGGTGTGCCGCCTACCACACGTGGGATGAATTTCGTGACATGTTTGCGAGGATCGCAAAGGATCTGTATAGTTTTCTCACTATTGATTTACTGGACTTGCATGGATAAATATCTAGATCTAGCACGAACGTATCTTACGCGTCAATTTAAAAAATTATATAAAATATATGTTGGTGATGTCACAGAAAGGGTATGAAAAGCAACGCCGTAATGCCGCTCGTGAACTCTAGGAATTGATCAAAAGTTAAAGATATGTTACAGTCACGACAATCCGAATAAGAAGACCTCACAGCAAGGTTTGAACAAACATTTGCACCGCTAATTAAACCAAAATAAAATGAAATTGCCAAACGTCCCGGACATATTAAAAGGGCCGCAAGAGCAACCGTGGAACAAATAGCAGCGATAAACTGGAACAGAAGAAGAAGAGGCTCCAGTTTGTATGATAGCTAAGAGCACCAAGGCTATCAAAAAAGCAACATAAGCAACTGCAGCGACTATTACGCGTTTTCAGGAGGTGATTGAAAAATTGAAAGAAGACCTTGGTGAAATAAGAGAAACCGCTGGTGTACTTGAAAAAGGCACCCATATACTTTATAAAGTCTTTGGAGAGGCAATTGCTAGGATACCACTCGTGCCAACCGAGTAGTACAAGTTGTAGTTTCAAACACAACCCCAATATTGTAATGAAACAGCTCGCGAGGCGATCTTCACAAATCCTATTGTCGTCGCTCTTAACAGACCCAGCAACTGGGAAGTGTACATGTTAAAGATGCCATCAAAGACAAGTGATAAATAAATGAATGCTGAATGGCCTCAAATGGTATTTAGTTTACTGGAAAGAAATAATGCACCGTGATCAGTGGAAGCATTTTGTGCAAACGTTTAATACATATATGGGCGGAAGAGCTGAAGAAGTTGAACCTTTATTGAGAGAATAGATGAAACTGTACACACCTCAACCAATGATACAGTTATAACAAGAACTGCCAAGACAACAAAGTTCAAGGCCGCGAATACCTCGACCAATAACTGAAACACAAGCAGATAAACCTGAATATGTAATACAAAAAACCCAAAACATCAAAAGGCAAAACAGCGGAGAGAGCAACAACCTGCATCTAAACTTCGCACACAGGGAAAATAATCTAGATGAATAGGTAAACAAGCAAGTAGATGGGGCCAGCAACAAATAAAAGAAAAGTTAAGAGAAAGAACTAAAAGTCTTAGCCAGGCAAAACAAAGACCTGATGCACCCACAACGGATCAACAACCAAAACAAGGAGAAGACCTTGGTAGACTATGTGACCGTAACGATCTCGAGGATCGATTGAAAACATTTGTGAGATCAGTTCGTGCGGGCAACAACACACTCGATGTCATTAATGAATCTACAACGATACGTCAAGCACTGATTTCTAATGACACCATGAACTCAAATATATTTCACGCGCTGATGTATGAACATTTTGAAGATATCAATGATGTACACCTGTTAATGGCTGGTGAATCATGCACACGTGAGACCGCACTATCGTCGTTGAGAGTTTATCAAAACTGACCCAATATCTAGTCACAACCGTTTGGTGGTCTACCGGAGTAACCAAATCAGTTATGTTTTCAGCAATAACTGGCGCCATCTGGAATACTACTGACCTTTCTGCCGGCGAGTACAACACTGAATCAGTCAATGAAGAAATTCGACAAGGAATCGCATTCGTGATCGGCATCGACTCAAAAATTTCTATATGTGACAATGAGCTCACACTCAGCCTTATCATCGCAATAGAATCTCACAGGTATGCGGTTGACATTGTACGGTCATCAATAAGATCAGTTTTAGGTTGGTCTGATGACATTTCAGATGATAAACGATTTTTACATATTAGATATCATATTGGGCGTGATATTGTGAAGATTAACTCAACGACGTAGATCTGTTTAACTTGTGACTCCGTCAGTGGTAGTTATGAAAGCAGGTCTGAAACGACAGGCGTGGCAGTTCAGGGTTATATACTGTTTGGGGTTTCACCGGCCGCGTAACCGGGTGATTTGATTTCCATTATGCCAGCAGCACCTACGTATCTTCCATGTCATAATAATCGGTTGACACATACTCACTCTACTCTTGTGGCACGTTGTTGATCTGCGCGGTGAAACATTAACGATTCGAATGTACATTATTGATCAAACTGACATTTAAATATAATGATAGTCGTATGTGGACATGCGAGGCCTCGGTGATGTTGTTAGTGGATTGTTTACAGACGCACCAAAAGTGCTCGTGGCTCTGACCACGCCCGCTGCACCAGTCACTAAACAAGTTGCAATGCAAGTAGTTGATAGTATCAAAAGTGCAGCTGATGAGATAATCTGGGATCCCGAGCGATTCAATCAATTCGAAATCGACTACAACGATAAGCGACCCGCGCACCACCAAAAGCGGTTACACAACCATCGACAAAAACTATGTCGCCAGTGGTTGGTAAAATCGTTAATAAAACCGCTCAGCAACAATTGTTTGATTTAGTAGTTGAAAATCTGGCAATGTGAGTGGATTAAGGGTAAGGATGTACTTGGTAAAGCCACCAAAAGGCCTAACGCAAAGGTATTAAAACAAAACCAATAATGTATAAACAATTGGGTCAGTACAAAGATATATCATATCGTCCGTTCGACTTGGGCGCGCCTGTGTTAGTGGATCGAAGATTTAAATAGATTTTCAGTATTACTCATACCCGGCCAGAGACCCCATCAATTAAAATTAGAATTGTAAATGCTCGACTCGTCTTGATTTTCACTTTCATATGAAGACATTCTTGAAAACTTGTACAAAATAATGACGCCAATTACGATACCAATGCCCAAATGGGATTTGTCAACAATGGTATCATGGCGTTGCTCAACTGTCATATATTCCATCAATGGAAAGGAAATCGAGTCAGTTCTTAACAACGTTCATTTTGCCAGGACGATTATTGGACTCGCCACATACAGCGTTGATTATACGAGAACAGCCGGCCCAACACTGATGTTTGTTAAAGATGCAACTGATAATGCAGATAAATTTCGTCAACTTGCACAGGTTCCTTTTCTAGACCCACAACCTGCTGGTATGGATGCCATAACTGGTGTTGGTCGCGTCGCTATGCTGTTTAGCACCAACCTTGGATTTGCCCAGCGTCGAATCCAACTCATCGGTGCTTCATTGAGGATTTCGTGTGCAATTCCCCTCAGTCACACAGTTTGTTTTGCCGAGATGTTCGCAAGGTTACTTTTGGAGCTAAATACACAGCTACATTACTTCGTAAAACAACCCAAACTATACAATTTGGCGTGTAGGAGGTGTTGATGGTAAAGTTGTATTAGAAACATTCACTTTGTCGATGCCTGTGTTATCGCATTCATTGACTGCAGAAACACGTTTTTTATCGTTTATGCAGTGGGAAGCCACATCAACACTGTTATTTCACGCACATACCACAGATGCACAACCACCATTACGTATTGTGGGACAGTTTACTTCGCAAATAAGTACCCAAAGCCATGTTGAATATTTATTTGCCAAGTAAACTTGCCCACAATAGGGACTCAAAACATGTGTTGGTGGAGTTTCAACTTACAGCGCGAGATATTAGTCAGATCCATGGCAAGATATGTCATAACTTAGAAGTGACTGAAGTTTCTTTGAAGCTACGCGGTCATCAGGAGCCCTCCGAAGAAATTAAGCTTAACTATGCAGAAGCCAGTCATCATAATGCAAGTTCATATAACAATTTGTGGTTGTATATAGACCAGTATCAAAACATTGACACGGGTCTGAAAATTTCCCAACACGACTTTTGCACATTGCACCCCATTTCTTGTTTTCCACTGGAACACATAGGGATGTTCAGACAATCCGTTGTAGACATGTAATTTCATTCACGGATAGTTGCAGTTGGTGCTGCTGGTTATCGATGTTATGCTGTGATAATTTCAAACAAGACTCTGTCGTTGAAGGGTGCTGGTAGTCGAATGAGAGTCATCGATGTGGCTGTGGAAAATACATAATTAAACCTGTTACATATTTAAATTATGTCCAATCACAAAGCGAAGGTCGGTCTTAGCAAAATTTAGAGAAAATGAAAACGCAATTAAAAATTATTGTGGTGTCACGCTAAAACTTTCTCCAGCAAAATTAACTGCAAATGTATTTGGCCCAATCGCAACTAGCTTAGCTTAATATGGCTAAACAAAACAATACCTCAGTAATATTAAAGTTATCCGTTCTGAGGTTACACAAATATAAAAGACCTTTGGAATATTCCCATTCCTTGCATCGATTACAGCGTTGTTATCAGCAGCTGCGCCAGCGGTTGCAAACGCTTCAGCGTTAGTGGCTGTCGGAACTTTACCAGGAATGGCCCTGAAAAAAGCGGTGGGTGGTCCTGTTAGAAAGAAGAAGACCTTTGATTATCAGGAACAAGTCGCTGAATACCATTGGGCAGAGGACTTCAATTACTGGGTACATCACGTAGAAGATTACGCCGTTGACCAACATTGATTTACTCGCTAAGACAAAGTCAGTCAAGCATTTACTTGGTGTCATTATTAAAATCAACATGCATCGATGGTGCAACGCACACGTGAAACCGGTATTGTCAACCTGGATCTACCTTGACATCGTTTGTATTTTGCCTCCGATGAACTTGCACCACCAGTTAAAGTTGTTAATTATTTGACCAAGGGCACTAGCGTCCATGACGGTGGACCTGGACGACTTAGTCGTCTGATATTGTTTAATTCGACAATACTAGTACAAACAAGGTTGGATGGACCAATCGAAGCGTTGCATGCACTTGAGCGTTCATCAATGCCACAAGCACGTATTGATTTCAAATTAAAGTACTTTTAATATTATACAAATATTTATTAACATTTATGGATGTTGCTCCACTCTACGTGGTGCTGATATTGATCTAAGCCGATTTGCCACCAAAGCGGATTTGACTGAGTTTACTAGTCATGTTTATGTTGGCGTTAACCCAGTTGAGCTTGTGAGTTTTTACGATCAAACTGGTAAGCTTAAAACGTCTACTGTTGACATTCAAGATATTATTGTAAAGCTAAGGACGACTTTATCGTAAAAACCTAGCTGAGATCGCTAAAAATGGTGGAATCAGAGCCTGCTGGTGTATCGGTTGTTTATACCAAAGAGCATGTTGATGATACTAATGCTACAAAGAAACAATACGTGGATATACAAATCGATAACGTGCCCACACAGCCACGCGTAGTAACTTCGTGGAACAAAATTACATCAATTTTAATCAAAAAAGGAGAGCAACCATTATACCGCCCAACCTCAGCATATGGTCGGCTTATTTTGGACTCTCCTTGATGAAAATGGTTTTGATCAACCTAAAAGTTACATCCTTAAGGTGTGCAAGTCCGGGATACACTTGTTTATCATAATTGGAAGTAAAGGTAATTGGAGTGAAATAAAAATACTACTAAATGATAAAACATCATCTTAATTTTCACTGTTATCAGCTTCGAATTGCACATTGCAAGTATCTGCATCATTATTCGCTGGAGACAAAATTCAGTTTGAATCACTCAACGTTTATCCCATTGGGTACTTAAACGTCTTTGGTGTTTGTGTTTAAGATTAGATTTTTTCATTACATATTAGTAAAGGATTCTAAACGTGATAATGAGGTTGCGGAATCTACCTACGAGGTGTTGGATCGGCTGTCAGCGGATGCTAGCATCGATAACAATATTGATCCGCTTCTCAATGAATATCTGCTTCCAATTGGTGTTACCAAACCTTCGTACGAATTGTCATATAATTTTGTTACGGGTCAAGTTCGGCTAACAGTTATTGGGCAAATACGATCGTCAGATACAAAAGTTAAAGACGTAATCGGTGTGTTTTTAAATGAAAAGGCAATAAACCCTAAGAACACACAATCGTCATAAATTTATATATCCCCAAGAAGAGATATTCTGTAATTGCATAACAACTGTACCAGTAAAAAGGTGTAATTGGCTTGAAGTGCGTGAGCGTATTGCACCTGAAAGTGATGAATCTGGGCAAGGTCCGTCTGTCGTGAAATTGTACTAAGCGATTGTATTAGAAGAACCATAACGGACCTTTCAATGTTACCAACGTGAAGTAGTAATCGAGCTGAGCAACAGATGTGAGACGAAATCACCAAAAGAACTTCGTGGATAGTGAAATACAAACGCGCGTGTTTGGTTGTATATGCTATTTGCGGTCTTTCAGCGGCAACATCTGTTAGCCTTGACTTGGCTGGAATCACAGCTAAAGAAGCCATTGGAGGTACACCAACTGGAATTATTGTCGAGGGCTATATTGATAGTAACCGGTGACTTTGTTGGTGCCAGCAAATTAAATTGCGATATGATTACATTCACGAGTACAAGTTTATTCAGAGCTACTTACAGCGGCACAAAACAGTCTCAACATAATTAATAAACTGTGTTCGGTGGCTCTCGAGGATAAAATAATTGGCATTGTCATGTTCGAGACAGTGCTGTCGGAAATGGAAATCACCAACAACTCAGAGCACAAATATGCGACCGTACGGTTGCGGATTTATAGACAATAACAGTTGAGTAAAACAATCTTCACTTTTGTGGATCATTAATGCGAATCATCCACTTGTTGCATATTGTATGTTGCTTGCTTGCCAAATCATGGGGAATAGAGGCTTTGGCTACGGGTCAGGACCCAAAAGGGCGAAAGGGGACAAACTACACAATATGACGCTACTGAAAAGGAGGGGTCTGTTATTGATTCATTTATACTGTACAAGTTGATTGTGCGTCATTTGACAAAACATTCTTTTCTATACTTTCTTTGCACCTTAATCACATAACAGGATTCACTGTATTCTATAAATGCAAAAGTAAGAAATTATGCAGTAAATTATTATATGATGCACGTTAATGTTATACTGTTATCACATGGCAAATAAGGATTGGTAAGTGATCATTAAACGCAACTCACCATCGTGAATTCGGGATGCAGAGGTCCAAGCATGGGTAAGGCACTTGCCCCAAGGACTCGTGGAGGACAGTTTGAAGGGCCGGGCCCCATCAGTACCTTGTGGGGAAAATTCATCGGCTTGAAAAGGCATTCTGGTGGAAGTGAAACTTTAGACATCTTTGCAACGTTGTCATCAATCACACGTATCTGACGGGTAGTCATCAATAGCGGTAGCTGCAGCTTCAGCGAGAATTTCTGCAAACACATCCACGTGAAACTGATATTCCTACGTATACTGACTCGGTCACAATTATTACTCCCGTTTCAATACCCAAGAATGTGGTCACAATCTGTTTTTAGAGTTTTGTTTCCTCTCATTTTGGTGGTAATGCAAGAGTTCGATTTAGGCATTCTTATTTTTATTTATTTTGATTTAAAGGTAATTGTTTATTCTTTAGAATAAGAGCATCGTGATGTGGTTGTCTGTGTGTATTTTGGCGAAATTGCGCAGTGAGTAATGAGGCATTGATGTGGAAATGAAATATGTCACCAATTGCAAGGTGCATTCTTTAAAGTTCAGCCTCTCTTAAAATGTCAAATAACCTATTACAAGAACTTCACCGTGAGTTAATCTTTGAAGGTACTTTAGATTAACATGTGATTTATTAAGATTTGCACACCATATAAAGTTCAGTACTCAGAAACAAAAGTAAGACTATATAGGAAAAATAAGTGAGTCTATATGGCATAATGTCCCCATTTCCCAACGCTGGTCCAGGTGAATTAGATTATACATTTACCTCTTCAGGTGTATACATGATTGTATCACCTATATAGTGAATGTGTGCTGACACACTGGCGCTGTGGCGTTGACCCCTAGCCTGTATGCAATTTATTTTAATATTACCTGAGTATGCAGAGACTTGGATGAGTTCGTTCAGTTAATATTGCTCGAGAAATTAAAACGAGACAGTTACCAATGCGCTTCCATTCGGGTCGAAAATTATATACTCATGTTAGGAGATAGATAGACAGATAGATAGATAGATAGATAGATAGATAGATAGATAGATAGAACAATCCCCATGTGGACGAATGGACAATAATCATCATCAATTCAAAGTAAATAATATTACCCATCTATCGACTGTAATGACAATTCATGTCGGAAAAGATAATCCGTTTAATGATAGCTACTCACGTTGTGCAATGAGGTCACACAGTTCTGCGTGCAGTCAGTTCCAAGAACCAAACACCTTTTGTATTCGGTGGTTACTGGTATCTAGCTACAACTAATGAACAGTCAAAGCTCATTCGGACTACCTCGGTTAATTCTATGAGACAAAAATATGCTTCGGATACAAATAATACATACAAATAATGCATTTTATCGGAAATGCTGTAAACAATCACGGCTACTTTTACGACTGGATTGACTGTGAGATTGACTTAGACGTTATGAATGAAAAAAAGACAATAGTTCTTTGTATTGCCAACTCATCGATCAATATTGCTTTGTAAATCTCTCGGGTTACATTAGAGTAAGCGGAACATCGCTCGGCCATTTCCTTCAAATAGTGAAATAACCTAGCCTGGTATGCTGACCTTGTTGTTGTTTTCGTTTTAACGCCATTTTTCAGCACACGAGTGTATACCTGGTGGAGGAAGAACCCGCTAAAATTACGATAAGAACCACCGACCAACGGGAAGCCACTGGCAGCTTTCTCACATACCCACATTGGCCAAGCCCGATACTCGAACCCACACGGACAGAGGTGATATGGCAGTGATCGGTAGAGGCGAGTTGTGGAGATTATTTGGCCACCCATGGCCCCCGTACCCTCGCCTCCCATGAAGCTCCGCACACGCGTGTGGAGCATCATGGGAGGCCATGGTACCAGGCTTGGAAAAAACCTAATACAACTATAATAATTATGCACATATAAAAGACAGTTTAAGGACTGCTTTCAGGGTGCATTTGTATATCGATAAGAGATCCCTTACGTTAAGTACTCCTGGCCCCCCAAAACCTTAATTCGGCCCTAGTTCCTCACCTGATGTTGTTTGGGGAAGTTTTTTTCTTCTTTTTTTCCGATGGGTGGTCTTCGTTAATTTTACACATCCTTTTGGACAGGGACAAATGTGTGCGTTTTAGTGCGTAAGAAATAGATTCAACTGTAAATTTATGAAGTTCATCTCAAAGTCAAAACCGTTACGGTTTAATTGGGTTAGTAGTGCGCTTGCCCCTTGAGTAAGTTTAAAAGAGTATGATCAGGTGATGTTTTTAAAGTGCCTGGCATCTGTTATGTTGTATAGTTCACTTCTTTTAATACTAAGAATTGTTTACTATCTGTCGTATTTTAGTACGCTCAACATAGTTCAATTCAACATTAACGCAGTACTTCGTATTTCAGTACGACTACAGGTGATATAGGGAGTTTGAAAATGGATAAACAGTTTAATGGGAGTATAGTACCTACGAAGATAACAATGGAGCAGGGCAACCCAATTTTTCCAAAAGAAAAGGATGAACATGTGTGTGTGTGTGTGTGTGTGTGTGTGTGTGTGTGTGTGTGTGTGTGTGTGTGTGTGTGTGAGAGAGAGAGAGAGAGAGAGAGAGAGAGAGAGAGAGAGAGAGAGAGAGAGAGAGTTATTATAAAATAAACAAACCGTGTGCAAACAGTACTAATAAAGAGAACTTTAGGTCGAAGAAGTGATTCAGTTCAAGACCCTTACATTTAATCAAAGGTTATACTTTATGTAAAGTTTCTGATTGTAGACCAAAACATCAAAGATGATCCATTTGTGCGAAACAGGGTAACTTACACATTAAAGACAATCCCTTTGTATGGAACAAGACAACTAACACATTTATCATGCTCCATTTGTACCGAACAGGGTAACTTACACATTTATGATGACACATGTGTACAGAAAGGGTAACGTACACAAAAGAGAGCGGCATACGTGCGATTTCTTGAAACCAAAAACAAAATATTTTCAACTGGATCATGCACTTATTGAAAACCGCTACGAACTTCGAATGCTTTTAGACCAATTAAAAGTTCACAACTGAGATATAAACGGACTAAAAAGTTTTAAAACTTGTTTCACGTTTTAAAAAATTTCATAGTATGGTTTCAAGCATTATGTGCATATAATTGTTAACACCTCTTCAAAGGAAATAGTTTTACTACGAAAGTATTGTAACAAACAAAGGAGTTTCTTGACCGAGTGATGCCGCTAGGAGTCATAAGTTTCCCCTGATTCCAAAGACTCTCATACAACTACTGTTGTAAACTAGAAAGTCCAATGTGTCCATTCTATATACAGTTTTACTGTAATTAATACAAGACCATAGATCTCACAGCTTCCAAACAGCACAACTGCATGGTTTCTATTCATTAACTTTCCGTAACGTACCGTCAGCATTTCACGCCGTTAAACTATTCAACTCAACCATCTAATACAGGGAACTATTTTTACTACGCCACTTTAGGCAAGTCAAATCATGTTTTTAAGCCACATTTCGCCAGTACCTTTGCACCATTTTTACCATCATAGCAACAGTTCCTTCTCGTGTATTCCCTTGCATAATTTACCAGTCTCCAACCATAAATACTACACCTGGAGTCACACAGTCAATTTACGCAACTAGATTTTAATAGGGACTACTGAACTCCATGGACACTCATGAGCTCTGACCCGAATTCACCAAACGTAAACAATGTTATCATGAAAACTCACCAACACTTCCCTTCGTGATGTTTGCTCCTAGCAATTGGCTTTTTATTTCGGTATGAGGAATATTTCCCCAAGAGCGACTTCTCCTAATCAAACAAGTAATCACAAACAGTAGTAAAGATAGTTGATGATCCTCTCTCAGAGACTCCCCCTGCCCCCCAAAACGTTGTATGTTAACATTTTTGTCAGCATCCCTTTTTACCTCAAAATGATGACTTTCACATGATAAGGCTTTTCTAACACATTTTCTGACAAAAATATGTTTTGTCGGGCAGGGAGGGTCTCTGAGATAGGATACATCAACTATCTCTACTACTATGACAGTCTCTCTTACTTATTGATACAAAATGTTATATTAAACAAATGAAATATATATAATGGCTTACTATAAACCATCAATAAGACATGTTGGATTTAATCTAACAAATAGATTTTGTAAAAGATTTAATTCGATCAAAGCAGCGTCAGCATATACTGGTATAAAACCTAAAATAATAAGCGATTGCATTAAAAAAGTGGGCTATCATATATCGCCGAAATATGGGTCAGTATGGTTATTCGCGACTGAAAATGATATGAGAATAACGGGTTGGGCAGATGATGTGATGACATTTATCGATAACATGGTTGATATATTATTTGATAAAGCCACACAAAATTAAACATCTACTTTTTATTATAATCTTTTTCGTATTTGCTGACTCTCATTGGCAGAATATCTGTTAACATACTATCAATAATGCGGAACTCGCGTATTAAATCGTCCATATCATATTTTATACCACGCAAATAAGATCTAATCTGATCAAGTAATTTTTTATAAGTTATACTTGCTGTTTTGCAAGCATTTTTTTTAGTCGCGAGTCGAGGTTCAACTTTTTTACACGCTGCTGTAAGAGAAACACCGACACCAGATATTATTAACAAAAATGGATCTAATGATGAGCCACTTGAAATTATACCAGAGCCGGTCATTAGCAGCAGTAGATATGATATCACTCGCAATATTTTTGCATAGTATTTGTAACATTTTTTGACGCACCAAAGATTTTTATGATAGTATTTGTAATATTGCATTAACGCGTCAACATCTTGTTTGGGAATGTTTTCTGAAATATGATTAAAATCGACTATATTTTTTTTCATTATATAATATTTGTTTATATATTTTATACCGTTATTTAAGTAACTAATTCGGGAGTTTCAGATACAAACTCAATACACCACCAATAAGTCGCTGCGGTTAACTTTTTATCATCCGCTATCAGCATAAACGTTTCCTCGATATCTTTGTTTAACACTATAGACACAATTCCAGAAAAATCATCGGTTGAATGACGCCATGGAAATGTGGTAAATATACTGAATTTTGCACTGCTAAACACAGATAATCTATATACACCAGTGACTTCTGCGATGTGTTTAAAAGTGTTATTTTGCTGCGACCATGTTGCTTTTCCTGATGCGACTGTGTACACGATATTGTTAGCTCGTCCGTGAGGAATTTTAACGAGATTAGTTTTTTGAATAATGTTAGGAATGCCACTAATGATATCGTTGAGTCTTGTGTTAATGTCAGCGAGATTAATAATAACAGTTGGTGGAGTTCCAAAAAATTCGTTAATAGATCTGTTTACATTTCTACGAAAATTTAGAAATGTTTGTACATGATTAATATATTCAGTTCTAAATGCGGCAATTCCATCATTAATTGTTGTTAACGAAGTCGTTATTGGAATTTCCTTATCGTCGACGTATTTTTTAGTTGCGGCGTCGAAATCTGTTTCTGGTGTTCTGAGATTACTAATACCGTTGTTGTTCATATTGAGAAATGCAAACATAATACCACCGCGCACTGACACGTACTTAGATTCTTGATCGTCGACGTATTTTTTCGTTGCTGCGTCTGTATCCGAGGTTGGGTTTCCAAGATACGTAATTTTTTTTCCTGACATAATAATGTCACCGGTAAATACATCACCAGTTTTCTTAACATAGTCGTTAATAGACTTGCCCGAATCTTGTATTTTACCTTGATCGGCAAAAATAACTATATTATTAACAGCCGCGGTGGGAATTCGTACAAGTACATCTGATAGTTGTATATTACTCGTTTTTAATCGTCCTTCTTTATCTTGGAAAATAACAACTTCATTTTGATCAACACTTGTGATATTTAATAAATTAGTAATTTCATTTCTGAGCTGATCAAGAGTTGCATATTTGGATAAGTCTTGCTTATCAGCTGTTGAATCTCCTACTAATGTTCCAAATTTTGAATAAAAACTCATTATTTATTTACTGCTTGACAAAATTATATACCATAAAATTGTATAATGGCAAAATCGTCCATATTAAACTTTGATACGGAGCGGTTGGTGAAACATAAACATAACAATGAACTTCCAGATTGTCATTATCTTATAGTTGGTAGAACTGGATCGGGCAAAACAAATTTGCTTATGAATTTACTTTTAGGAGATAATTTTAACTACGATCGCGTTTATATTTACACAATTAATCCCCAACAGGATAAGTACGAGCTACTTAACAATTATAATGACAAACTTCGTGACGACCTTGAATCTGGCGAATATTTCTTTATTATCAAACAACCGGAAGAACTTGTTCCAGTTAATCAACTCGATTCGTCCGAACACAAAATAGTTGTTTTTGATGATATTCCGCTAAACAACGAGGAAATGAATAAAATCAGATCGTATTTTTCACTGTCGCGAAATAAGAAATGTAATTCTATTTATCTCACTCAAGGATATTATAATGTTGACAGATTTATCAGGCGAAATACTGGTTGTTTTATATTATTTCCTGGACTTGACAATGTTGACGTTAGAAATATCGCGAACGAACAATGCGGCGACGTAACAAAAGATAAATTTGTTGAACTATATCGTCAAGCAAAGGCAAATAGATATGATTTCTTTTTGTTTGATAAGTTAACGAATGATAAGAGTAAAATGTTTCGATGTTGTATTGAAAACTATCTACAATAATTTTTATAGAAAATAGTATATAATTAATGGAAAAACAAGCAAAATATAGAAAACATATTGAAGATTTAAAAAAACTTGCGCAGTCTCAGGCAAAATTTAAACAGCTAGTACAGCAAGCTCGACGTGGCCAAGTTACTGCAGCAGAAACAGCAGCTTAAGTTCTCAAACCAGTTACTGAGGCTTTACTTGGAAAACAACCTGAAGATAAGCCACTATCAGAAGAAGAAGCTAAAAAAATACAAGAAAAAGGTTTACTCGGATTAGTTAAAGAACAACAAGAAGCAGCTGCTCGAAGAATAATTGAGCGATCTGATGCGGAAAAAAGAAGATTAGCTGAGGCGCTTGTAACAAATATAGCTGATCCTGCTGCGAGACAAGCTACATTAGATCGATTGATAAATAATCCGCTCGAACTTGAACAGAGACTGGCAGAGTTAACATCACAAGAAGCTAAATATATTTTAACAAATGTTTCAGAAAAATTAGCGGATATCGAAAAAGAGCAAGAAAGAGTTGGTAAGTTAACTGTAAAGTTTATGGCAGTTGAAGATCAAAGACTATTTTTTATAAAACAAACAAATAATGAGATAACAGAAGATGAATATGATAAATTTTTAGAGAAAGAAAATATAAAAAATCTTGATGATATAAGTAAATGGACCGATGTAGAATTTGGAAAATTGATTGACGATTTAACTAAAATAATGAGAGATGGTACTGCTGCTAAAAATGAGATGAACACAGCCATAGGAAATGAAATGCTTCCTCTTTATGATAGAATGAGATATGGTATTATTGCTTTTGTACTTGGAAAAACAGCACGAGAAAATAGAAAAAAATCTTTCGGTACGGGTTGGAATTTTAGAAGAAATTTTTTTATAATAGATAGAATTCGTGCAAAAAAATATAGAGAACAAAAAACAGGAACAGGAGTCAGAATATTCGCATCAGTTACTGAAATGATCGGCAGATTAATGCTACTGATATCATCAAAAGAAGCAGGAAATGTTGGTGCTGAAATCGATAATGAAATCATCGACATACTTGATAATCTGAGATCGAGAAATTTATTAGCATCTGACGAATACGATACTTTGCACCGCGACTTAATCGCGGCGACTTAATTTTATAAAAATATAATAATAAATGTCAGCAACATTATTACTCGACTCTAGTCAATCTGACAAAGACAGCGCTAACTTCTCAGTGGAGTATACTCCGCCAATAGAACTAGATCGTGAAAAACAATACGAAATTGGATTAATTTCATGTACTTGTTGGAACGCTATGGCAAACATTAAGACTGGTATCAATGATGAGATTCAAATTAGCAGACCCATAGATCCTTTACTGCCTAGGAAAAAAAATTAATATTCCACAAGGAGCCTATAATATAACTGATTTAAATAAAATAATAAAAGAACTTATAACAAAAAATGGCGGTAATGCAGATGAATTTGAGTTAGCACCAAATTATAACACATTGCGAGCAAGAATAACAGTGAAAAATGGTCTGATGTTTATAATTCCTGCAAAAGGTAGTATTGGACCTTTGATAGGGTTTGCTCATGGTGTATATCCATCTTATAGTACAGTACCCATAGTAACATATGACGGTGAATTTCCAGTACATATAACTGAAGTTAACACAATATTGGTAAATTGCTCGATCGCGTCTGGTTCTTATTCAGCAAAGGGCAAACTATATACAGTTTCTCGCCAGAAGTTCCATCAGGTTCTCTTATGCAAATTACTCCGCGGCATATTATTTATTATCCGCTAAATGTTGAGAACCAAATAACAGAAGTAAATATGCAATTGACGGATCAATCTGGAAGACAGTTGGATTTTAATAATGAAGTCGTTACTTATTATCTGCACCTACGCGTTGCGTAGGCGAACAACAGTAAACATATATTTTTGAAAGATTTGACAACAAAATTATACAACCTCAGATATAATGAAACAGAAAAAAGTTTATCGAAGAAAAATAGTAGGAGGATTTTTCGGGAATATATTTACTAAAATTGTTGAAAATATCCCGGGATTAGCTCGTAAAGTTGCACCAATTGCACTTGACACGGGTAAAGCTTTTGCAACTGGAGCTGCATCTGCTGCTGGAACTGCAGTGGGACAAAAAATATCTGATAAAATAAAAGGCGAACCTAAGGCGCATGCAGCACCGTCAATCAAGCAAGTTATTTCAGAAATCGCACCAACAAAAGAAACCCAACGCGCGATGATAACAACAACAAAAAAACTTTTATCACCAAAGGGCGAGCAGATTATACAAAATTTAATATCTAAAGTAACAGCGCCGCAATAATTTTATATAACCTAATAAAATAAAAAAATGTCTGTGAAAAATTATCTCGATTTTGCAGAAACTTATGACACAAACAACACAGTAACGGAATTTGAATATGTTGAATATCTTGATGAAAATTCTAACGAACCTAATAAAACTGGTGTTAGAACATTTAATACACGAGACGAGGACGTATTTCTACTGCCTCACAAAGCAATGTTAGAAGTTCGTGGTCGGATTATGACAATAGCTGATCCACCTGCCGCAATTGCAGCTAATGCAGAAGTAGCTCTTATAAATAATGGTTGGTGTTTATTTAGAAGTGCTCGATATCAGCTGGCTAATCAAACTGTCGAAGATATTTCAAGTCACTTACAAGTTGCAAGTACGATCTTAATTATCGTTTCGTTTTCCGACGATTACTCCAAATCAACTGCAACTAATATGATGTGGTTTAAAGATACTGGAACTGCAGATGTGGGATCTGTAGAATTTATTCCAAGGACAGCAGTTATAGCTGGAGCTAATGCTGATGGAAGTGCTGCAAATGTGAGAAATTTTCTTATTCTTTATGCTGGTTCTCTTGGTATAGCCGCACCAGCTGCAGCAGCTAATGCAAACGATACAAGAGTTTCGCTTATTGCTGCTTGCAATAATCTTGGTATAACACCACCAGCCGGTGGTGATGACGATACTGCGATGTTAAATATAGTTAACAATAATATAGTAGGTTTTAAAAGTGCACGTTACAATGAAGGTTATGCTAAGCGAAGAGTACTTGCAGCAGGATCACGTCAGATTACAATGATGTTGCCGCTAAGTACGATATTTGGCTTCTGCAGGGACTATAATAAAGTATTTCGTGGAGTTAAACATACGCTTATTTTAGATCGAGCAGAACAAAATGATTGTTTATTTAGAAATGCTGGGGTTGATGTACAATTTGTCATAAACAAACTTGCGCTGTGGATGCCACGAATAACTCCGTCAGTCACTAAAATGTTAGAATTAGATTGTATGCTGGAAAAACGCACGAATAAAATTCATTTTCAGCAACATAAAATATATCAAACAGCAGTTCCGAATACCACCGACTACACATGGCGAGTTACAACAGCATCGAGTGAACAGCTGCCGCGTCAGTTATTTGTTGTATTTCAGCAACAAGCTCGACGTGGAAGCCAACTACAAAATAATGCAATATTTGATAACGCTAATGTCAGACGAATATATGCCAGAATAAATTCAAAGCAATATCCAGAACGAGCGATCGAATGCAATTTTGCAGATGATGAGAATAAAAACATTGCTAGACCGCTCGACTCAATGCAGAAATATCAAGATACTGGAGATGGGACTCAGATATCAGTAGAGGAATTTCGTACACTTTATCCGATATTTTACTTTTATGTTAGTAAACATAGCGAGCGAGCTGTGGACAGCACAGCTGATATTGAGATTACTTGGACGCTCGGAGCCGCTCCAGCAGCGCAGTTAAACGTATATGCGTTAGTGATAAGCGACAGATTTGTTACAATCGACTCTGTAGGAGGTAAAATGACAATACAAGTTTAATCTGTAATCGTTATATAAGATGACAAAATATATTATAAAAGAAATACATTTAACTGATGGCCAAGTTAAAAAAATTAGCAACTGCTGTTGCGAAGCGGAGGCCGGTTTCATTGAAGGTCAACCCAGATGCTTTGGGGACTTTAACACAATTATTGTTAACCAAAAATCAAGCAAATAAATACGATCGCAAAAAACCTTTCGTTTTAAATTTAAGCGCTGCACAAATAACCGCGATGTCAAAACATGGCGGTTTCTTCGGTCCGGCACTATCAGTAATAGCCAAAACATTACTGCCTAAAATTTTGCCAGTGTTAGGTACATTAGGGCTAGCAGCAGCGTCAGGAGCAGTATCTGGCGCATCAGAAAAAGCAGTTAAAGGTAGTGGAATTGTCAGAAACACTGTTTCTGGCGGTGGTATAAAGAAAATTTTTGTATGAAGATTGAGAACAAATTTTTGTCTAAAGATTAAATATAATGCCTAAACGAAAGACGACGCGAAAAAAGACAACGACGAAAAGAAAAACGACGACGAAAAAAAAGACACAAGGTGGATTTCTTCCAATAGCCCCATTACTGGCAGGATTGGCGGGAAGTCTACTGCCGGGTCTGTTAGGACGAGGAAGAGGACTAATGCTGCCAGGAACAAGGAGATAAAGTCGCCGGCTCCGTTAAGTAATTTTGATATACTTGATCAACTTAAAAAAGTAAAAAATTTTCACGCAGTTTATTCCAAAGATGAACTTGCGGCGATTGCATCATCGCCGGGTTCTTGTGTTATAAACATACAAGATTTTAATGACGGATCTGGTACACATTGGGTAGCTGTTTTTGATAACAATTATTTCGACTCGTTCGGAATTCCACCAAGTGACGCGGTAAAAAGATATATGAGTAAAAACAAAATAATAAATTATTCGTCTAATCAAATTCAACCAGTTGGAACTTCCGCTTGTGGATATTATTGCATAATGTTTATTAAACAGATGACCAAAAATCCAGATTTTTTAAAATTTATTTTGCAATTTGACAAACAACCCTCTCACGCTAATGATGAGATCGCGATTAATTTTGTATAAACTTACAAATATAACAATGTCAACATATTGTCTCAAGTGTAAAACTAAAACAGAAAATAAAGACGAAAAAACGGAAAAAACGAAGAATAATAGAATAATGCTGAAAAGTATTTGCGCAATTTATGGAAAAAGAAAAAGTATGTTTTTGCCAGAAAAGTCAGGGGCGGGTTGTCCTGACGTTATTTTAGTAGACGACTAAATAAATAATGACGTGCAACTGCGACGCCGATAGAGATTTATGTCTCGAGCAAAATAAAATTGTTACATATTGCCAGAAATGCTATAACAGAGAAATAATTGGAACGGGTATAGATATACATAAATTAATTGGCAAACTGCCGAAACCGAAAGGTGGTTGGACATTGCCAGGCCATAAATATACTGGCCCGTGGAATCCGCTTGATGAGCAACTTGACGAAAATGATAATCCCTGCCAGGACAGGAGCCTTACAATCAGGTTGACGCAATAGCGATGCGTCATGATATCTGCTACAGAGATATTGAGCAACCTAGTGGCGAAACAAAACACAGCTGCGACAAAGTAATGTTAGACAAACTTCGCGAAATGAAACCAGAAAATATGCCAGAGCGTGTTGACCGAAGGCTGGTACAGGGTATTATTGGAGCAAAATATAAACTCGGACTCGGAAGAGACTTATACGATGACCCAGCGACAACGTCGCTTGCAGTCGAGCTACATAGACCTAAAAAAAAAGTTTCCGCGACGCAAGGTTGTAGCAAATGCCGTTGATGACATTTGGGCGATAGATTTAGTTGATATGTCAAATCTAGCTCAATTTAACGTTGGCGCTGATGGCGCTCCAAAGAAATACTTGTTCAATGTTGTCGATGTTTTTAGTAAATACGCGTTTAGCGTACCGGTTTCGGATAAAACAGGGACCTCAATGATTGACGCGCTAAAGCACATAATAACTACTACAGAAAGAAAGCCGAATAGAATCTGGACCGATCACGGAGCAGAGTTTTTTAACAAAAAGTTCGAGCAGTTTTTGGAACAAAATAACATTAAAAAATACGTTACTGGAAATGAGGGAAAAAGCGTCATTGTCGAGCGATTTAATCGCACGCTTAACGAAAAAATTCATAAGTATTTGACAGCTAAAAACACGAATAAATACATCGACAACTTACAGAAAATTGTTGACGAATATAATAACACGAAACATCGAACCACTAAAATGTCACCAAACGACGCGATTGCAAATCCAATACTAGCTAACGAAAACATGTACCGAAGACATAAATTTAGAGTTGGCGATAAAGTTAGAATTTCATTGACAAAAAAAACGTTTGAAAAGGGATTTACTCCGAACTGGAGCGAAGAAGTATTTGTTGTTGATAAAGTACTTTTAACAATACCAGTTACATATTCGTTGAAAGATTTGCTAGGAGAACCTATAACTGGCAGTTTTTACGAACAAGAACTTCAGAAAACAGAACAAGATATATTTGTTATTGAAAAAGTTATTAAAAAGCGCGGCAACAAAAGTTTAGTTAAATGGCGCGGATATAGCGATAAATTTAATAGTTGGGTACCAACTAAGTCGATTGCATCGACTGCGATTGCATCGACTGAATAATATTATTATAAATTTGCTCGTATTTTATTAGTACTGACCTACATTTTACTGGTTTACATAAAGAAATTAAGTGTAATTTTCTCGCATCATCGACTGGCATTAAATTAAATATTTTAACAAAAATAAAATCGTATTTTATGTTTCTTTGTTGTCCCGGTACTTTTACGTTTAGAAAGGGTCTTATAAGTTGCCAAAATATTTGGTGCTCGGCAACGTTAAAATTAAATTTTAATATTTTTTTGGCAATGTGGTACTTAACATCATACCGCCCAGTTGTTGGTCTACTTAAATGTTTCTTGCTAACAACAACATCATCTTCGTCATCGTCATAGTTATACAAAATATCATTTTCAGTATAATCAGCAAATCTGTCGTCGGTGACATTTTTTAATGTGACATTAGGAACTGGAACAAAATCTTCCGAGTAAAGTTGAGCCAGTCTCTCGATTAAGCTCATTATGATAATAATCTTTTTATCTAATTAATATATAATATGGAAATAAAATATCATTGTCGAGTTAATATACTAAACAAAAATGAATTAGCCGAAGCAGTTCGAAATTGCTTGCTGGGATATAATTTTCATTCTGTTGACGTTATGATAACATTAGGCGAATCTGATAAATTTTTGTTAACAGCAGCGGATAAAATAAAACTCGAGACAAATAAAATAATGACGTTACGATTAACTCGCGATGACATAATGGAATTTGGTCATAATTGTCTTACCAAAAACGATATAGAAAATATTATTAATTATCGTATCTAAAACTAAACTGATCAAATGTCAGCGTAGACGTCGCTGATCTTGCTCTTCCATCGGCGACATCTTTTATTCTTTGAGGATGAATTTTATGATATTTTCCAGCAGCTGTTATTGATTTAAATTTCATTTCCTCAGACGTTTCAAGATTTATTGAAATTATTTGTTTAGCAGGATATTTAAAATTATTACCGCCACCAATTCCTGTTCTAGTATTTTCTTTTGACGTTACCAAATCTAAATTTTCCAAACGATTATCGGTTTTAATTTTATTAATATGGTCGATAATTAGACCATTAGGAATACTGCCGTTAAAAACTTCATAAACAAAACGATGAGTTTTATAACCAATAAAATCTGTTTTAATTCCTCTAACACTCATAAGTAAATATCCATCTTTATCTAAGTTTCCTAATACTTTTTTAGTTTTTCTATGTCTAATAATTCCCTTATCATTTGCTTCGTATAGGTCAAAGATTGGATGGGGTTGATATTAGTTTTGTAAACCTAAATTTTCGATATTATCATCTGCAATTGCACCATTTGCTCGATATACTCGTTGTCCTTCTGGAATATCTCCGTCAAATAAAGTATAAATAAAATCTTTTCTAAACATTTCGTTTCTTTCTGCACCATTTACTGAAATTAATATTCCAGCTGGTGTTGGTACGCCAATAGCTCTTTTGGTTGCTATGTTGATAACAGAACCTAATGCATTTCCAGCATATAAGTTGTATTTCGGATGTACATGATACATCCCTTGCTCTTCCGCTGTCAGTGGTAGATATCTCAAGATTTCTGTCATTATATATATACAAAATTTTTTCATATCTCTAATTAAAAAAATTAAAAAAATTTCAATTAAATAAACAATATTACTATATACATATAATGTTGAAATTGCGAGACATTGCCAAAAAGAGCATTATCAAATCCGAAAAAATTGCTTCGGCATTTTCAGGCTATGATAACAGTTACAAACTCGACGATCAGACCATATTAGCTAATTTTAGCTCTACAAATTTATATCATCTTTTACAACCCGTTATAGCTCAAGAACTTGCGGCTCAAAAAAGCATCAAACTCATAGTCCAATATCATACGATTTTATCAAAGTTACACGCAGTCGAAGATGTACTTGACGTAATTTTTGAAACAAAAAGTTTTGAGAGCGAAATCTCGGAGCCCTATTTAACAGCTAAATCGAGGAAGATATTAACTGGAACAAACATTGCCATGGTCGCCGATGAAATACATCAAGAAATAAACAAAAAACTAGAAGAATTTACTTCGTCAGGGTCAGGTTGGAAATTAGAAATGATAAAAGCAGTTTTATTTCACACAGCAAAATATAACGTACTTCGAGGTAATTTGTACGTCGATCTTCCTCAAAAAATTAAAAACAAAAAGTGCTGTATAAATGTCAAAAACAACGATGACAAATGTTTCCAGTGGTCTATTCTTTCCGCGATGTTTCCCAAAGAACAAAATTCCGATCGCGTCAACAAGTATTTTCCGCACAAGAACGAACTAAATTTTGATGGCATCAACTTTCCAGTAGCAGAAAATAATATACCAAAGTTCGAAAAACAAAACGGTATCTCAGTAAATGTTTTCGGACTAGACGAGAAGGAAAATGTTTACCCTAGATATATCTCAGAAAATGCTTCGCAAAAGACAATAAATTTATTATTTTTTCAGGGACATTACTGTTGGATAAAAAACTTTAACGGATTAGTTGGCGGACAGTACAGTAAAAACAAAAACAAGAAATATTTCTGTTATAGATGTCTACACGGATTTACTAGCCATGAAAGACTGCAAGAGCATCTCAAATACTGCGTCAACGTTCAAAAAATAACTATGCCTAGCGAAAAAGAAAAAAAATTAAAATTTGAAAATTATAATCATAAACTAAATATTCCTTTTGTTATTTACGCCGATTTCGAGTGTCTACTCGTTCCCGTAGCTGGAGCTGAAAATAATCCGAACAAATCAAGTGCCAGAAAAATGCAACAGCATATTCCTTGTGGTGTAGCTTATAAAGTAGTTTGTTGCGCTAGCGATAAATTTTCATCTCCGATAAGGTTATATAGAGGTGAAAATCCTGCCGTGTGGTTACTAAAAAATTTAATAGACGAAGTTAATACAATTTCTAACAGATTACTTAGAACAGCTCCGATCAGAATAACGTCTAAACAACAACTCGACTTTGATGAGGCAGTTAATTGTCATATTTGCGAACAGTTGCTGGAGGACTCCAAGGTGCGAGATCACTGTCATTTGACCGGCCAATATCGTGGAGCAGCTCATAACAGCTGCAATTTGAAATTTCATGCTCCAGATTTTATTCCCGTAGTTTTACATAACTTTCGTGGCTATGACAGTCACATAATTGTAGAAGCTTTTGGTGATGAAAACATTAAAGCTAAACTAAAATTGAATAACGTGATAAAATGTATTCCAAATAATTTTGAAAAGTATATGTCGGTGACCCTCGGCAAATTTCGCTTCATCGACAGCATGCAATTTATGGCAGCATCATTAGACGACCTCGTTAAAGGCTGCAGAAATTTCAATAATCTGCGAGGCTGCTTCGGTGAAAACTATGTCGATCTGACAAAAAGAGGTATCTTTCCTTACGAATATCTCGACGATTGGAGCAGATTTAATGAAACTTCTCTACCTAGCAAAGATAAATTTTACTCGCAGCTCAAGAATGAAAACATCAGCGACGACGAGTATAAATATGCACAAGATATGTGGAATAAATTTGCCTGTAAAACATTTGGCGATTATCACGATTTATATCTGAAAACGGATGTATTATTCCTAGCAGATTTTTCGAGAATTTTCGTCAGGTTAGTCATGCAAATTACGGATTAGACCCTTGTTGGTATTATTCTGCTCCAGGGCTGTCTTTGGACGCTCTACTAAAAACTAGCAAAATAGAATTAGATCTCTTAACAGATGTCGATATGTTTAACTTTATTGAAAAAGGCATCAGAGGCGGAATTAGCGTCATAACAAAAAAATATGCAGCGGCTAATAATAAATATTTGAAAAGTTATGATAAAAATCGTCCGTCGAGTTACATTATTTATTTAGATTGTGTGAATTTGTATGGGTGGGCCATGTCACAGTCAATGCCTTGCGGTGGGTTTCATTGGATAACTCCAAACCAATTTCTCAAAGAAACTGAAAAAAATCTTCCGAAAGATATTTCATACTTTGTTGAAGTTGATCTAGACTATCCCAGTTCCTTACACGATCTACATAACGACTATCCGTTTTGCGCAGAGTCGATGATGATTGATTACAGTTTATTATCGCCTGAACAACGAGCAATGACAACGGCAAAAAGTTCTATCGTTAACAAGCTAGTTCCAAATTTGTTAGATAAAAGAAATTACGTCATGCATTACAAAAATCTAAAGCAAGCAGTAGATGCTGGACTAATTCTGAGAAAAGTCCATCGCGTGTTAAAGTTTAATCAGTCGCGGTGGATGGCGGATTATATTGACCTAAATACGAAACGTCGTGCCGTGGCTAAAACCGAATTTGAGAAAAACTTTTTCAAGTTAATGAACAACTCAGTGTTTGGTAAGACTATGGAAAATATACGCCGGAGAGTTTCGATTGAGATCGTTAATGACATTAATCGCAGAAATAAATTAGTTAGCGACGATGGTTTTGTTAGTATGAAAATATTTAATGAAAATCTTGCCGCAATACAACGACGAAAGACAAATTTAAAGTTAAATAAGCCAATCTATGTTAGTGCAGCTGTACTTGATATATCAAAGTGGCTGATGTACGATTTTCATTATAATTTTACCAAAAAAATGTGGCCAGATTCGGAGTTGCTATTTACTGATTCTGACTCTCTGGTATATTATATAAATTGTGAAAATGTCTATCAAGATATTTACGATAATAAAGATTTGTTCGATTTATCAGATTATCCAACTTGTAGTGAATTTCATGATAATTCTAACAAGAAAGTTATTGGAAAAATGAAAGATAAGTTTATGTTTGTACCTGTGAGAGAGTTTGTTGGACTAAGAAGCAAAATGTATGCTGTCATATTAGATGACAATAAACTGACCAAGAAAGCTAAAGGTATCCCTCGCGGATATGTGAAAAAGATGATGCATCTTGAGGATTTCAAAGCTGCTCTTAACAATAGCGTCAATTTTATTAAAACCAATGTAATTAGGACTAATTATCATAAGCTTGAAACGAATACAATTATAAAACGTGGACTAAGCAATTTCGATGATAAAAGGTATTGCAAAGACGGACTTAATACTCTCGCACTTGGACATTATTTAAGTAATATTGTCTAAGCATCAGAATAATGTTTGAAAATTTAACATTAGCCGATGGAGATAATAGCAAAATAAAAAAATAATGGTAAATAACCAACAATTATCATTTGAATTTAATGATGAAGTTTCAGGTATTTGTTTTAGTAAATTTGATAGAATAAAACTTTCTCTTATTAGAACAGACGATAGCGAGTATTTTCCGTATCTCTGGTATGATTAAATTTTTTCTGTATAATCAAGATACCATGTTATACATAATAGCGAGTGTAGAAAAACTTTCCATAGGAACAGAAATATAGCTTTTTCTGTTTTAAAAAAGGGAGATAATAACGCTAGGGTTTAGTTTAAAATCATTCGCGAGTTGTCGAACGTAAAATATAAGTTATAGCTAAAAATGTTGTTTCTGTTCCTAATTTGATTAATCAGATTTAAGATCGAGTTGTTTATTGTTTCTTAATGAAATGTAAATCTGATAGTAAGACTTACAAATCCTTGTATTTGCTAAAGTAATTAGAAATGCCTTTTACGTAAATAATATACTGTATATTTCCTTAAGTCCAACCGTATATGACCGATGAAATACTGAAATCTGGTTGCGACGGCATATTTTAGTCTGTGCAGTTTTTGTTATTAAGTAATTAGTAAAACAAACAAGATAATCTATGATCTGCATAATGCTATTTCACATTTGTATCTTTTTGTCTTTTGTTTACTTCCACTTGTAAGAACGCATATACGGTATTCACTTTCCATAGGAATTATTGATTTCTTCTCTGCAGTCGCCATAGAAACAGTCCATTTTGTCTGCTGTAACAACTATAATTACGCCTGGCCAAGCAATTCAGTTCATGTTTTAGCCAGCAGTGGGAAATCCGTTTTATATACAAAATAAAATCATATTTCTAGATTTTATTTATAATAATGTTTTCAAAATAGATATTTTTATCTTTTTTATCACTTAGTTTAGCCTCGACTTTGTGATCGAGTGTCATTGTAAAGTCCATACTGCTAGCATTAAATTTCGCTTTTATGTGTAATGTGAAATCAAAAATTCATGTATTCTCTTATTATTTATAACATATCGTTTTCAAAACAGAAAATATAATGCAAAATTACGTGTTTTCATAATCAGAAAATGTAATGCTATTTTTGTTAAGTATATATTAACTAATTCAATATATTTATGTAATGTGTTCGATAGCTCATTGCTAGCGCATAGAAACTCTCGTCCTGGCGCCCATGGTTCGAAACCTGAGAAAGACAAATTGTCTGCGTGAGGCGATTTTAGGCCAAGATTTATAATCTATTGGGGGGGTCAAAGGTATGTGACCTCAAATTCAGCAAACAAAACACACTTCCAACTATGTAAACACATAGTGGATGCAATTTTGGCACCCTTAGGTGTTGCCATAGGGGTTAGTGTGTCCGTTTGCTAAATGTATATAAGATTCCCCCGCCTCGTTAGGATAAGTTAGGATAAGTTTGTGTTGTCTTGTGTATATGTTATGTGTTGTGCCGTCTTGTGCCGTCCCTAATTAAGTTTATATGTAACCTCTGAACTTGCTCGGATGTCAAAAGGCAACCGGGGGGTTCACAAAGGTCAAAATGTGCCGTCTGCAAAAATCAACATCATGATCATCTGTAAATATATAATCATTGTTCATCAATCAGTTTATATGTGACCTCTGGTCCTTCTAAGATGTTGTTTGACACCTTAGGGGATCACATGGGGTTTGTATTTCGTCTTTCGAATTTCCTCTGGTCCTACTAAGATGTTGTTTGGCACCTTAGGGGATCACATGGGGATTAATTCAGAATGCTCCTGAACTTGCTAGCATGTTATATGACAAGCTGGGAGTTCATATGGAGTTGTGTTGTGATATATGTTTTGTAAAAATATATTTTTTATAATATTTATAGCTTATCAACCATGTTATCGATAAATGTCATCACATCATCTGCCCAACCCGTTATTCTCATATCATTTTCAGTCGCGAATAACCATACTGACCCATATTTCGGCGATATATGACAGCCCACTTTTTTAATGCAATCGCTTATTATTTTAGGTTTTATACCAGTATATGCTGACGCTGCTTTGATCGAATTAAATCTTTTACAAAATCTATTTGTTAGATTAAATCCAACATGTCTTATTGATGGTTTATAGTAAGCCATTATATATATTTCATTTGTTTAATATAACATTTTGTATCAATAAGTAAGAGAGACTGTCATAGTAGTAGAGATAGTTGATGTATCCTATCTCAGAGACCCTCCCTGCCCGACAAAACATATTTTTGTCAGAAAATGTGTTAGAAAAGCCTTATCATGTGAAAGTCATCATTTTGAGGTAAAAAGGGATGCTGACAAAAATGTTAACATACAACGTTTTGGGGGGCAGGGGGGGTCTCTGAGAGAGGATCATCAACTATCTTTACTACTCAAACATCTAAGAAATTCTTGAAATGGAGAGCTATAAACAAATGCGTATACTCCTAATTTATTACAGAATGTTTAATACCTTATGCTGGTAGCCATGTAATGTGAGTATCACGAAACATAAATCTTTAAGGAAGACAAATCAATCTAGTTGAGAGATAACAGGCATATCTCAGATACGAAGATAGATATTTAGTTGGCTAAATATATAGATATATGGATGGACTGACTGATGGACAGATATTGAGATGAGGTATGATTTTTACGAGTCTATGCTCTTAAAATAGTAACAGAAAAGAGTTAAAAGCAATCAGATTTTTTAACAATCCAGTAAATAATTTATTTCCCTAGAATGCAAAGTGAAAATGAAAAATTGAACTTACGGTATTGCGAATTAAATCCCAAAATAATCAAAGAATTACAGACACAAGTCCTAATAATTTAAAGTCCTGAATACAATTCAGTACAGGTCCAGAATAAATCCAAAAACTATCGGCGATGATGTGTCTGTGGTAGCTTGTAGAGTGTTTAAGTGCCAACAGTCTTTTGTTGAATAACTATAATATAATTCCAGGTTTGAATTCACTATAAATTCCAGTGAATGTCTCTATCCAAAAATTTTATCAAAGAACTTTTGTATTTCCAGAGAAAATAATCACTTGAATTCAATAATTCGAGGAAATGAATTTTCCAGCCCAAACATGAAATACTGGACACAACATATAATACAACTTAAAAGTGCTAGGTCTTAAAGCACAACTGAAAACAAACCTCAGTTACAAGATTATATAGTCTTCTACTTGACCTCAAGTCAAAATTAGCATTTTCTAAAAGCAACTATTACCTAATGGAAAATAACCTTCTAGAATGATCCTGATGTTTACAAAATACAAACCAGAACCTGAACTATGTAAAATTCACTTAGGAAATTCCAAAACCTAGACCTTGACCCAAATAAACATATTTGCTACTATTAATAATAATGATTTTAATCCCATACACTTAGACAATAATTTAGCTATGTATTAATTGCTTACACAGAATAAAAAGTTTTAAAAAATCAGTTTGGGTCAAACAGAAATGAACTCAGTTTTGGACAAGGTCAAGTCCAACATACAATGTTACATTACAATATCACGCAATGAAAAAAAAAATTAAAAAAAAACAAACTTACAAGCAATTAAA
>JAECUM010015033.1:0-89945 GCA_016617855.1 Megalonaias nervosa | reverse complement strand
TATATATATATATCACAGTATTACATTTTGTTGAAAGTTTTAATGGCAGTTTCGCTTCCGTCCATAACACGGGGATGGGGATTGACTTGTCTATACACTTCCATAAGGCCTACGACACGTTGCAATATTTGTTAATTAGGTATGCCTGGAATTTGCTACTCTATCTACGCTTAAAATTTAATTCGGTCGACACATATTTGTGGAACCTCAGGAAGGAGACAAAGGACTTCTAAACTTTCTCAGGATAACATTCCTCTTGTCCTTTCCAAATTGTTAAAATGCAACCTGACAGCTGTCACACGTTTTGAAAGACGATTTTGACCTCGGTGATAAATGGATATGCACTTTAAAGGCATATATGCTTATATGACGGGTGGATACGCTAAATCTGACTTGATAGACTGGATACTATACATTAATGGGTATGGCATAGGATTGCTTGCAGTGGGTAAAACGAGCATGGACGATTACCCAGAATATACGATGAAGGATTGAGAAGCGATAGATTGAGCTACAAATTTCATAAAACTATCCAAGAGAAATACCCCTGGCTTGAAGCTTCCTGCTAACCTGAGAGAGGTTACCAGTGTCATGCAGTATATGTCAATTGCTCAAGGATCCAAAGTGTGTTTCTGCAGATGACAGGGTCAAAAAACAAAGTAATGACATTTTATGAAAATAAAGGAAATGATTCAGCATGCGATGAGACAAAAGATAAGATTCTTCTGGAGATTGGCAAGAACGAACAACCGATACAACGAAGCTGGGTAACATATTCTTCGCTCGATCATAAAGACAACCAACTCTCCTGTATTTACCCGTATGCTACAACAGTATTCGCTGAAAACCCTGATTACCCGGTTAGGAAAAGTGGTACAGGTATATGTGTTAACAAAATTTATTTTATAGTCATTCTTACACTGTGCATGTACATAGTGATCTGCGTATGGAAACGGTGTGCAAACAATGACGTAAACTATCACTCACATATTTTTCTACAGACGCATGTCATTTACCAACCAACCAATAGAGTTATACATCCCTACAGAGTACATGTATTTACTTCCTTTAAAGTAAATGATTCAACATCATGTTTGATTTTGGTAGCTACATTTTTCTCCTTCTATCTCAGTACATCGCAATCCAAATGACTTTGCTTATGTTTGTTTCCTGTATCCTAATGGCCAAAGCTGGGGAAACGGGATATTGTTTAGATGGCATCTTCAGATTTTACTTTCTTTTATGCTGACATTATAATAATAAATCTGTTTCTATGAGAAACTGCTGACAAGGAGTGAACTAATATCATCAAAAAATGTTGGATTATCTTATCACACTGTGAGATACCACATGCGTACCTGAAGGAAGGATTCTAATCAGTCAAAACAATAGGGAGTTAAGACTGTAGATCACTGATGACAAAATTTCAATTCAAGACCATGCTATAATATTTGAATGAAATGATTACTCGAGAGTATTAAAGAGACTATTATTGTATGCCATACAACAAGTTTAAATAGAGGAAGTGTTGATACAATTGTGGAATAAGAATTTATTTAAAACTCTCTTTGAATAACATAATTTTTAATATACACAAGAATAACAATAAATCTAGAGCGAAACAAACCATTGCCAATGGTAATTAAATTCAAATTACCGCTCACTGTTTTGTCCTGTAAAATAAATAATTTTTATAAACAGTTTAACAAAACTTAAAAAAATAAGAGGCCTTGTAAAAGTAACTTTTGGGGCATTTTAATACATCTGATCCGAATCGTATCCTGCTCCACAAATATGACCTTAGAAAATGGTGCAAAACAAACAGTAATGTATTTTTTGCAAACGTTTACTATTGAAGAGACTTACATCACAATTTATATAGAAAATAACCTTCTTAAGTTTTGCTGATACAGTAACAAGATTAAATACCAACTTCAATAATACACTTAGATTATTTCTGAAAAAATCATCATATTCTTTTCTAAAGATAGAGGTACTGGGTAGTTCATCTAAAGAGCCGTTGCATAGTGGTTTTTCTCTGGTTCATTTGAATTTGTCGTGTTACTTCTAACATCCTCATCACTTCCATCACAACCACTATCACTTGTAGTCGTCTCCCATGTATCATCACTGTAGAAATCTCTCTCTCCCTCAATGCTGTATTTGTCTGGAAAAGGTTGGCTGGTGCTTTGCTGTGCCTGACCCTGCAAAAAACAGATAAAGATCTTGTTAAGATGTTGACAAACAGTAAAAAACTCCTTTTAGTTTTCTTTTTACTTTTACTTTTTGCACCCGGAAGTTGCACACTGCCTTCAAACATCCTCCCCATTTTCTTATGTATATTTACTTTGAATTGTTTGTTAGTTATGTACTTTTAAGTTTCTTAAATTCTTTACATGCAATTGAAATGTAACATTGTATGTTGGACTTGACCTTGTCCAAAATTGCGTTCCTTTTTGCTTGACCTGAATTGACTTTTTTATTCTGTGTAAATAACTAATATATAGCTAATTATTCTCTATGTGTATGATCTAAAGTCAGAATTATTATTAATGGAAGTAAATATGTTTATGTAGGTCGAGGTCAAGATTTTGGAATTTCCTTAGTGTATTTGACATAGTCCAGGTTCTGGTTTCTAATAATAGCTAACATTTTTATTTCGTAAACATCAGGATCAGTTCCCGAAGGTACTTTTCCATTAGGTAATAGTTTTCAGACAATGCTAATTGTGTCCTGAGGTCAAGTTGAGAACTATGTAATCTTTCAACTGAGAGAATTTAAGTTATAGCACAATCAAATTGTATTATATGATGTGTCCAGTATTATTTCGGGCTCGAATCTGTTTTCTTCAAATTATTTATTTCAAGGAATTATTTTCTCTGGAAATACAAAATTGCTCTGATAAAATTCTTGGATAGAGACATTCATTAGAATTTATAGTGAATTCAAACCTGGAATTTTATTACTGTGATTCAACAAAGACTATTGACACATCAGCATTCTACAAGCTACAACAGACACACCAACACCTTCAGCTTTGCATTTAATTTGGACCTCTATTAAATTTTATTCAGGAATTTAAATTATTAGGACTTGTGTTGTAATTCTAGGTTTATTTGGGATTTAATTCGAAGTTCCTTTTTTTACATTTTTACTTTGTATTCTAGAGAAATAAACTATTTGTTGAATTTAAAAGCTCGTTGCTTTTTTTCTCTTTTCTGTTACATGTTTAAGAACATAGATTCGTAATAATTTGTTTGCTCCATTTCGATTCTTGACGCTTTAAAATTGAACGTTTAGAAGATAACATTTAATAAAAGTGCAAGAAGAAACTTGGAGGAGAAAGTGGAAATAATAAAAAATGCATGATCAAGAATGTTTGTAGAAATAAATGAACATTAAAATTATAAATGTAAAGAGAAAAATTTAAAAAATCAAACTTTTCAAAGAAATTTGTGAAACATTGGCATGTTTATGGTCACTATTGAAGTGTGCATCATGATATAAAGACTATGAAAATGTGTGTGGGAATGGGGGAGGGTACGATTAGAGGCTAGGTTTGGGTTTTGTTTGATTTCATGTTTCACGGCACAGTAATACAAGTAGCTTATTTAGTGCCAAAGTAATTGGAGGAAAGAGTTTTGCCCAAGCACACAAAACTGTAGCTGATACAGACTTGTGTAATGGTAAGATTTGAATCCACATCCTTTTGGTAATGAGGCTGGAATGATAACCACTTAGTTAACATGGTTTCTGCCTTCATTAGTTGCCTCTTAAAGCTTATAGAAGGGTGCGTCAGACCAGAAGAAGCATACATGGTTTAACATAAAATTAATGATTTGGACAATACAAGTACAATAACGAATATAGACCTCAAAATGTGCAATAGTGCAAATGAAACAACAGCAAGCATTCACAGCAAGCACCATTACATTGCTGAAAACTGTGCTGAGGAAATGGGAGCTAAGTGCTTTCCCAAGCACACACTAAGACAATCAAACCAGGCTAACGTGGGATCGAACCCGAAATCCTCAAGTTACAAGTCCAATGCTCTATCAATGCTCTTTACGCTGTATTAAATATTTTCAAAATGTCTTTGTTTACAAATGGAGCCAAAAAAACTTTAAAAGAAAATAATTCAAAATCACCTCATATATGCACTATAATAGGTAAATTATGGTTAATACTACTGACTACTGGGTTCTTATTCCTTGTTGAACTGGGTACTTGTTCCCTATTGAATCGGAATAAGGAATAACTAACCAACTTGGGTCTAGTGATTCCTGTTGTTCTGGATAATGCACTATGTGAACAGCAAGGACATCCCTACATTTATTTGCTAAGTACAGTACAACACATCCAACACTGATCTATTTGTTTTGTCTGGTTATCTATCAATAGTGGAGATACGTGTACAATTCCTTACAATGGTGGGCAAATGTTTATTTAAAGAATAATTACAATCTATAAATTTGATAAATAGATAGGAGTTAGTAACAGCTACTCTTAAAGAACTCATTTCAAAATTAGTGCGCATATTGTACAATACCTCTCCATAAAATGTCCCTGATTATGCAAATACATGTATTTTTCTTTCTTTTCTGAAGCATAAATGGCACTACAAGATGAATATAGGCTACCAGAAGTCGTAAAGTTTTCAGCGCTGAAAACACAATTGCATTTTGAATCCCGGAACAGTATTGAGTGATAATAATTTCTTGGAATTAATCTTCGTGTCAGCTTCATATATTTCTAGATTGTTTTTCAATTTAAAGATTATCGACGTAATTTTAGAAAGCTGAAAACATGAAGTTCGAATGAAAAAAAGAATTATTTTAAAACAAACAAAAAAACACCACCCAGATAAGTTGACTTTTGTCTGCATTTTGATCCCACCCATGAGTTTTTTAGCACTCTTAATAGTTAATGTGATCCACCTAGAAATGGTGCAAAATGAAATATCAGCTAAACCTTTAATGGTTAGGAAATACGATTTTTACCCTTCCTTCTCCATTTAGAGGCTTCCAAGAAAAAAGGGAGAACCCTAACGGAACATAAAAGTCTTGGTCATCCCCCAATACAGATACGGCTGAGACTGAAGATCTTAGTCGAGAATGAGACAACCGAAGGAAGCTGCTCTATGTGTTGGGCGTAGAGCTCGCTCCTTTGTCTACGAGACGCTAAAGCGAGCAAGAAAACCGTATTGAGGGTAATGTGCTCAAAGGAAGCTTAACTCAAAGGTTCATATGGGGTGTTTATTTAAAGAACACAAGACACAATAAATATCAAATTTAGGCATTAAAGAGTGAGACACTGGTCTCTGAAATTCGAAATACCTGATCAGGTCTAGTAAGTGAGAAACCGTCCTGATGGCAGGTCTTCTTGAAACTTTTTGTATGTTGGAAAGGGCTGCTCGACATCCCTTTATAGCATAGAAGAAGAAAAGCAGGCTGCAGTTAACAGAGGGACATCTAGAACTGACACGTTTTTTACTATAGCAGTGGCAAAAAAAAACAAAACAAATCTTCATTTGGCATCATATATCTTAGGGGTTGAACTTCTCCTGGACTAAATGATAAACGTGGCAACTTGGCTAGAAAACGTGTCTTTGCAGAGAGGTTGTTTGAGACAATCCAATTGTAAATGTGGAGAATATGTTGGCTGTTGTGTAGGATAGCCCCTGTGCTTCGACAGAAGATCCTTCCGCTGATGTAAGGTCCTGATATGGTCTAACTGAGATCGAGATCGTTGAACCACGACCTCTGGGGCCAAAAACGGACCATCAAAATGAGGTGAGCCGTGGAGTGCCTGACTTTGTGTAGGAACAGTGGGATGATCATGAACGGTGGGAAGATATAAACGAATACACGATTCCATCTCAGGCTGAAGTCATCCACTGCCCAGGTCCTCTGGTCGAGAATTAGGTAGATATAAATGGAGAACTTGTTATTCAGCTAGGTGACAACTAATTCCACCAAGGGTGTTCCTCAAGACGTAAGAACTATCTTAACATTCCTTGACATTCCAGACCACCAAAATGTTCTTCCTGCCGCAACGGAAGAATATTTATCAACCTGGCACGACTGCGCTCGAAGACCAAAGTGAGGTCAGTACTCATCAGGGAGATGCTCTTTGCTGACGACGCGGCTCTTGTGACCCACACCGAGGATGCCCTCCAGAGACTGGAAGACCGTTTCGCTGATGCCTGCAAACAGTTCGGGCTCACCATCAGCCTAAAAAAGACAAACGTCAGTGCTCAAGATGTCACCACTGCTCCCTCCATCAAAATCGACGGCGCCACCCTGGAAGTAGTCAACAACTTTATTTACCTGGGGTCAACCATCAGCAACACTCTTTCGCTTGATGTGGAGCTGGAGAGAAGGCTTGGAAAGGCAAACACCATCATGGCCCGACTAACAAAGAGGGTGTGGGAAAACAGCGCGCTGACAGTGCACACCAAGACTCAAGTCTACCAAGCCTGCGTTCTGAGCACCCTCCTATATGGAAGTGAGACCTGGAGCACCTACATGAGGCAAGAGCGTCGACTCAACTCCTTCCATATACGGTGCCTACAACGCATCCTGAAAATCAGCTGGCAAGACCACGTCCCACACAGCGAGATCCTTCAGCGTGCAAGTATCCCAAGCATGTACTCCCTGCTGAGCAAACGCCGCCTTCGATGGCTGGGACACGTCCGACGCATGGAGGATGGGAGGCTGCCAAAGGAAATCCTATATGGCCAGTTGGCCACTGGCACCAGAAGAGTCGGCCGCCCCTCACTCCGCTTCAAGGATGTGTGCAAGAGGGACATGAAGGCATGCGGCATTTCACCAGACAGCTGGGAAGTGCAGGCCGAGGACCGAGGCACCTGGAGACTGACGGTCAGCAAGGGCATAGCAGTCGCTGATGGGAGAAGAGTCCAGCAGGCCGCAGAGAAACGCGAGAGAAAGAAGAGTGCAGCAGCAACCCAAGCAACTCAGACTTCCCAGTACGTCTGCACCAACTGCAATAGGGACTGTCACTCGCGCATCGGCCTGCACAACCACAACAGACGATGCCAAAACCACAGAGACAGACAACACTCCAAGGGCGCTACTCACATGGTCTCCCGAGACTGAGCTGCCAATGATGATGATTATGGTAGGAGACCAAGCCTGGTTACTATTGACTAAATGCGAGTCAGGTTTAGTCTGAGAGACTCTGGACTGTCATTGTCTATCATCTAATTGTAGAAATATAGGAAGATTGGGATACCCAATGGCCTTAAATGGGCTGACACTACTTACAGGACCCCGGTAAAAGCTCTCGGTGTGGATACTAGGCCGAACGAACGTCATAGCTAGGAATTAGAAGACTTACCCAGCCAAACGATATCTGAGGTACTTCCTACGTGGAGGGGAGATATGGACGTGAAGGTACACATCTTGAAGATCGATTGAGACCACAAAATCACCATACCGCATTCCTGACTGAGGATGTGGTCTCAATTTTGAATATTTAGGAGAAAAGATTGATAATTAGACGAGAGTTTCTCCCTTTTTGTGGGAACCAGGAAAATTCGGGAATAGTAAACGAGAGATTTTTCTGTTAACACCCTCTATGCTGTGCCCTTCCGGAGAAAAGAATGAGCTATTTCTTTAATCGGGTCTGATTTATTTGACGGAAACAAATGACGGATCTCAATAGAGGAGGGTGACCAAGGAACCTAAGCAGGTAACCATCTTTTATGGTATAAAGGTCTCAACCTTCGACCATTATGCCTGACCAAACCTGCAAACAGAGGTTTAGTATGGCACCAACGGGAACCAAATAAAGAGGTATTGCCCCTAGGGATGCCCACCGTTGTCCGTAAGAAAGAGTAAAGTCCCAGCGAACTGCTACTCTGGGCCTTTATGGCGTGCACTTCTTACGCCCGCCTGCCGACTAGGGTTGCACGGCTTTAAGACGTTAGCCGGCGGGCTCTGGTAGTGTTAAGGATGATTCCGTACCTTGGCTGTGGATGCAAGGGACTGGTGTTGATGTTTCTTCACAGCCCGGCTAGCCACAAAGAGGATAAGCCCTCCAAAAAGTCCCAGCCCCCGGGGATTGGCAGCCCTCAGAAGGTTCTTAGTGTGGTCTAGTAATACCTTGGAAGTATTCAGTACAACATCCCTGATCCGGACAGTTTCTCTAAACCAGTAAGTATTTTGGTGTCGCAAATCCTGATGGTTTGGGACACAGATCGTTAGGTACGAGGCAGTAAACCACATGCACCACCTAATCAAACGAACAGGATTCCTTCTCCTCGGCTTCCATAACCGAATGTTGAGAAAGGATAGGTGACCTAAAGGGAGGGGATACCACATTTGCCTGCTCTGAGCCAACCTCGTTGTCTTCAACGAAGACAGAAAGGAAATCCTCAATCTGCACTATCTCCACTTCAGGGGCAAGACCCTCTGGATAAGAGGAGACTTGGCAGGAGAAGAAAGAAAACTGGAAAATATAAAGTATCTGCTTAGTGGTCTTAGTTCGTGGTTTATGGCAGTTCTCTATAGCGTCTGAGGAAAGGTCTATCCCCCTCCCTCTATTTTGATCCAACCTTGCAAGGCAAAATAAGTCTATGGCTCGCAGGTAGACCTCAATTATATGCAGACCAGGTATAAACTTCCATGGCTGTATGCATGGAAAGCGCCAGCCAAATCTCTGCAGAGGAAGGGCCCGCATCCCATAGAGATTACTATGAATAATAGGGAAGGCGGATGCCGATCCGATCTCCTGCCCTGCAATGGTGTCAGTGATCGAATTCAAGTTCCCACTGAGATTAAATGTAGTCTGGATATAAGGAGTCTTAAGAGAAGAAGGTCACAGGTCACCTTGAAAGGACTGAGCAGGCTACTCAGATCTGTAGTATCAAATTCTGGTAGACTTAGATCTGGACATTCCCTTCTTCAGCGGGCTAGATCGCGTCGTCAACAACTGGTCATTGCTACTGAAAGGGTACAGCTCTCCAATTGACGGGGAATGGGGTGGGGTGGAGGAGATCTACTCATAATCAACCCCTACCGAGCTGTGGGTCAGCAGACTCGCGTTCTGCCCTTTTGGACGTGAGATGGTGTTGCTCCTTGTTTTCGCAGGGTGCGATTCGCACTCAGCTCTGAATAAATGGGGACGATACTTCTTCACCCTCTGATGAGGGCGCCGCTCACTCTCCATCCGATTATACATTCTCCTGGGAGAGGGTCAACTAATCATAGGAATCTTCGAGGGGACCTAGCTAATTTTTCTCTGAGACCGGAAGAACTCAAAGTCAGAGAACCAGGCAATGTCTGACGAAGATGAGGATACGTTCTTCCACGTTTTTGTCAACTCTCCGTGAGATCTCATATCTCGTCGGACCACAGGCTACAAAATGGACAACTGTCTGTCATCTTACAGTGTGTACAGGATAAACAAACCGGGTATATGTCCCAAGTTTATTGTCCGTTGTCACACTTCCTAACACCTTGATTACACATTTCACATGAGAAAAATATGCTGAAAGAACAAGTTATGTACAGGAACATTGAAAGAACCACGTAAACCGTGGAGTAAATCTACAATAATATAAGTATTCTGTGAAAAGACACTCTTTCTTGAGTGTTTCATTAAAAATAATTATAAAAGGAAGCAAGGCCAAACTTTCGAGACATAAAGACTATAATAAGTTAACCAGAATTTTTTAAGCATGGGACTATTAGGGACGTGGCAAATAAAAAGTAGTTTAAGACATGCTAATATAAGGAAATCTTTCACTGAAGGTTATCCGAAATAAAAAGTAAAATGAACCTGAGGTTTTGACAAACACACTACAATCGATGCAATTAGGGAGTGGTGTGCGACCTGCTTACTGCGTGAATAAAACGTCCCACTTCGCGTTACAGGTAAAGTGAATAAAGTACTTGGTTGGTCAGTCCATAGACTGCAAAAATGTAAAGATTGGGAAATGCAAATAATATACCTACCCTTGCAACACAGAAATTGTGTTACTGAATACAAATAAAACAACAAATATAATTTAATAACACTTAAGAAAAGAAACGTACATTGATTAAACCTGTAAACATGTACTGATTTACATGTCTTAAAATCCTAAATAGAGCTTTATTAGACAGGCTTTGATATAACAAAAATATGTGTTGGACCAATGTATGGGGCTCTTACGTAATGGTTTATTCATTGTTCTGGACGATTCGGATGTTCACTAATGGGAGGACAGAATTTCCCCGTTCGGTCACCATTTTCCTCCTATACAGAACCAGCTATGCAATATCATCTGATAAGATATCACTGATATCAAAATTGTCTTTTATAAGTGGTATTGTGAAATTTGTTTGAATCACCACCCATTTTCCCTGAAATATTTATAATTTTAAAAGAAATCACCGCTCTCAATAATAAAGCCTGAAAATGTAAATTTTCACGATTTTAATGTTTTATTATTGTAGATATTTGCATTAAAATTTATGGGGTTTTTTAATTAATTTTTGGAACTAATATTATATATTTTCTCTAACAAGATATGCGTTTAATGGTTTGTTTACAGATATGTATACAGAAGTCCGTATTTACAATTATAGAAAAGACTTGCGCTATCTTAAATGGGAAATATTCATATTTCTCCATTTCCTTTTTTAAAAACAACGAAAGTTATTACATAAACATAAACTGTAAACATACCTTAATTCATGTGCTGCTTATTTGTTTTCAAGAAAAGCTAAGAAAGATAGATATCTGCACAAATAAACTGCCAAGTGTAAACACAATTGTTTGACACGGGGGGGGGGGGACCATAAATATAGTACCCACAAATTAAAAGCTGAGAAACGGCTATTTAATATATGTGCAATGCACTTCTAGAAACCTAGTTACATTTGACAATTGAACAAATAAAGATAGAAAAGAAAAGAAAACGTTTGAGTTAGTAAAGCTTAACAATAAACAGGTGTATATGAGTGTACCTGGATTTGTGTAGGTTGTTTCTGGGAGGACTTGAAAGTAGACATGGCTAAGTTGTAAACTGATGTACGAGCTGACGAGGAGGAATTAAAACCATCAATATCTTCCCCAGCAAAACTCATGTCCTTTTCCTTGCCTTTGTTCGCAAAGCCTTTCGCCATGGGAATCATTTCTTCTCCCGATCTATAGAATACATTGGACCTTTCACAATCACTAGGAGAAGACCGGAGCATCTTTTGTTGTTCATAAATTCTGGGACTGTACACATGTTTATCCTTATTAGTATTTCTAATGAGGCACATTACTATAATAATTGCGACTGATAGAACAAAAGTTACACAGGAGATCGAAATGACAATCACTATAGTTTGCCATGTCGTAGGAAGGTTAGAACTTGCCAATGGTGATGTAATATTTGATTTAAAAAATATCACATTCAATACGGTCCGGTTACAACGTTCAGGATCACCGTGGTCTTTTGCAGAAACTGTCAAATCATGAGATCCCAGGTAGGACTCTAGGACAATTGTACTAAGCATAATGTCTCCAGTATTATTATCTATCTGGAAAATCCGATTTGTATTGCCAGCCTCAATAGCATATGACAGTCTTTTATTGTTTCCAGTATCACTGTCGCTGGCAATGATTGTAGCAATTACAGTGTTCGGTTTAGTGGACATTTCCACCCTAATGGTGTTATTGTCGTATGATGGAAATAAAAATATTGGCTCATTATCATTTATATCACAAACGTTTACTGTCACTGAAACTGCACTACTCTTTGGAACATTTCCATGGTCATAAGCTATGACTTTGAATGTATAGTTACTAATCTTTTCCCTGTCCAGTGACTCTGTTACAATGATGATGCCATTTTGTAGGATTCGATAAGGAAGAGATTCATAATCTACTGGTATTAAATATGAAAGCCTCCCATTCTCTCCCTCATCAGTGTCCACCGCAAACACTTGTCCGATATAGAGTGGTTCAGAAGAGTTTTGATTTTCTTTAAGAGACATTGTATAACTGCTTTGATTAAATGTTGGGTATACATCATTGAGATCCAAAACATTTATTGTAACAAGGGTCGAAGATGTCAGCTGTGTGTCATGGCCATTATCATGGGCACAAACAGAGAAAGAATACTGAGCCTGGCTCTCTCTATCCAACTGAACGTTTACACGAATTATACCATCTGTTGGCCCAATTGTGAAGCCGTTGTTTCCTAAACCAGATGCGAATGTGTACTGAATTGCTCCATTTGCACCCACATCAGCATCTGTGGCTTTAACTTCTAGCAGCGTTGCCCCAGGAGCATTGTTTTCGGTAACATTTATTATGTAAACTGCCTGTTCAAATACAGGTGCATTGTCATTCTCATCTTTTATCTCAATAACGAAGCTTTTGGTGGTATTCAGAAACAGTGTGTCGTGTCGGAACATGTGATGGTCACGTTGTACATCAGCATTGTTTCTCTATCCAATTCTTTGACAACATTAAGTGTATAGGCATCTGTCCCAAGTTGTCTAATCTCAAATTTGCCACAAGGGTTACATGTACAAGTCACTTGTGCATGTAGGCCCCAGTCAGCATATGTCACATCAATGTAAACCACAGTTGCATTTACCAAGGCATTTTCTGAAAGTTGTCCTGAGAACAAAAGGTTGACATTAATGACTGGTGCAATTTTGTTACTGTGTCGTAAATATATCAACACAGCTGTCCGAACACTTTTAACTGGTGAACCACTGTCTTGTGCATGAATATATGCTTTGTATACAAGAGTCGGATTATATATAAGTGATTTTAACAACATTATCTCCCCTGTCGAGCTATTTAGTGCAATAAATGATGCCATAGATGCTGGGTCTGTTAATGTAAGGGAATACGTAACTTTACCATTCTTACCTTCATCCCGATCTGTTGCGCTCACCCGTAAAATAACAGAATTGACAGCTACTTTTTCATCTATTGTAATGTTATAGGGGTCTTGGGAAAAACTGGGGCGATTGTCGTTGACATCAGTGACCGTAATATTTATTGTTAGCATACCAGTCTTTGGAGGCATTCCTCCATCAAGAGCAATAACAAAGATTTGGTAAAACCCCTGTGTTTCCCTATCTAGCGACTGTTTGATAACCAAGCTAAGAAAATGTGTTTCACCTTCTTCATCGTTAACTTCTAATCCAAACGTTCCGCTATCTGGAAGTATTTGGTATTTCTGGACTGAGTTAATCCCAGCATCATGATCTGTTGCCACAACATCCAATGGAAAGGACTCACGTATTGGTGTGTTCTCTTGAATTGTGAGTTCCACTAAACTGAAAGGAAAGGTTGGTGCATTATCATTACAATCAGTCACATTAACGGCGATATTTATGATTTTATAGAAACTTTCTGTAACTGAGTTTGCACCGACTTTGAATGAAAGAAAACAAATATCATAATTTGGACACAGCAGCTCACGATCTACGGTTCCTTTGGCTTTCAAGTCTGATGTGCTCGGTTCAACTTCAAAAATTCTAGACAGCTCCAAGTGTCCAGAGGTGATCAGAACATACTGAAAACTCTGGAAAATCCTTTGTGTAACACCTGTCTGATTTCGAAGACCTGAATCACGCGCTACATTTCCAAGGACGGTAATTCCCGGCAGCTCCTCCTGCAGAGTGTACACTAGATTTCCATGAACACATTTCACAAATGAAAGTGAAAACACACTCCAGAGCACTAAACGTTTCAGAATGATCGGGATAAACATGTTCTTTTAGTCATGTATGTCATGTGGTGTAGATGAGGTAAAACAGACCCCCATTAAACTCTGATACTGTTTATGAGACAGTCTTTAGTGTGCATGTCTGAAAATATTCAACCATGTCAGTCATCCAGCAGGTTGTATCCATTATGATACAAAAATAATTAAACCAGTCTGCGTTATGGGGTCTACAGCCTCCATTTCTTGCTTGCCAACCTGAAGAGGAACCAAATTCATTGTTATAATTCTTTTGTATTAAGTTAACTTATCAGACTAGCTAATTTTCATCATCAAACATGAATCTATGCAGCTAGGTAGAAGTAATGAGTAGAACAAACAACACAGACCTGATCTGCCATAACATTATGTGATGACAGATCGGAGTCTATGTTTTTTGAAGTTAGACCCGACTTAAATGCGAATATATGTGGTAAGCTTATGTTTTGATTTGGAACGTGAAAAGTTAAATCTGGGGATATGCATCCAGCTTTACGGTTCATGTTCATTCTGCCCTAGCTGTCACTGTTTCATAAAGAACATTGCCAACTAATGGCTCTGTGATACTATCAGCTAGTCTATAGGTAAAATATTCTTCTTTAAAGAGGTTTATACGATAAGCCTGACGTTACCTTCTTGCTGTAAGCCAATCAAACCTTCACTTCTTTGATCTTCCTTGGATCTATTTTTGAGCTGTACCATTATAACCAGGATCTTCTCACCTGTACATTCTAAATGCGCGTACCTTCATAAATTAAGACTGTGAAGTTCACGTTGAATGTGAGAATATTAGCCACATCTATGATTGTTAAGTTGTATTTTATTGATATAACACACTCCAAAATGCTTTTTATTAATAAATTGTGTTCATTTTATTCACCAATAAAGTATGCATATATTCTGTGAATGGGCAGAAAGTGACAAGTGTGTTTAGTTTCTCTATTCATTAGGATGTCCTCGAAACCAAAATATTTATTTATGTTGTGAAAACACATGATTTTATAATATGTAAATGCGTACATGTCAAGTCTAATGGAAAACAATATAAACCCTGATCCTCTGTCACATAATGGTCTGACTGATCAGGATCTATGTTGTGTGTCCTACTGATTACTGTTAATAAACTGCATAGACCCAGATCTGCTGGTAGATTATGTAATGCCAGCTGAAGTTCAATGTCGTTTGAAGTTAGACTCAAGAAGGAAATAATATATATATATATATATATATATATATATATATATATATATATATATATATATATATATATATATATATATATGCTTTGATATTTCATCTCTTGAGCCGAGATCAGAGTAAAGCTATCCTCGCAGAGATGACTCTTGGCCATGACTAAGTTTGGTGCCAGAGCACCTGCTAGGATGAAACATTATCAAGCAGGATAATTCAATACTAGCAAATGTAAATTTTTTCGGGCTATACATTGATTGGAATAAACGTTTACCGTTGATTTGCTCTTTTCAATGCCAATGGAAAGCAAATCTTGAAACTTCTATAATTGATATACTTAATTTATCCCAACAAATAACAATTCCAGAAAATTAGGAGCATATCAGTCCAAGTTTACAGAACACACACACACACACACACACACACACACACACACACATATATATATATATATATATATATATATATATATATATATATATATATATATATATATATATATACACTCAAACATTCCTATGACAATCTGCCATTTTTGCATCCAAATACATGTATATGAAATTACCCTGGAATTGATATATCTATTTATTACCTGATATAGCAGATCATACTCTTATAAGATTGTTCTGCCATACCATGTAAGCAACTTGAATCAAATTAAGAAGACTGATACACAATTCACCACAAATGGCTATTGTCAAGACTACTTATAAAGATTAACGTCAATTTCGCCATCAAGTTTGAGAGCAGAGTTCTCCTTGCTTGAAATTTAAGACTTGTTTTGGCGACATTATGGCCTGGACCTAACTTCACCAACTTTAGTTTTAAAGTTTAATCTCATATGAAGATATCTGATACATTTTATGTCTGACATAAATTTCATCCAATCTGATAACTGGATTTCGGGCTTAAGCTGAAGTTAATGCTGAAGTTCCATTTAATCATGACCTTTTCAGATCATAGTGAGAAAGGTTATTACAGGTGAAAATACAGGGTGATGATCCACGGGCCTTTAGTACAAAGAAGATCGGTAGCCCAAAAGTTTTATTATGTTTGTTAAAGAATACAATCATCTGCATATTTTAATGCTCCCCAGTGACAATTGCGCACATTATCTTCTTTTGTATTTGTTGCGTCAAAATCATAATTATAAAATGTATATCATTATAAGGCAGTATACACAATGACTCCCATATACGGCATTATAATGAGGGAATATTGCATTATGTACTTCATTATAAGGCAGTCTCACTGCAATGTGGTTTCTATGTCCAGGGAGTACATTAGCATGTACTTCATTATAATGAGGTCACACCGTACAGTGGTTTCCGTGAACATCGTTATAATGAGGGAGTTTTATAACATGAACTTCATTTTAAGACAGTCCCACTGTAGTGTGGTTCCCATGAACAACATATTAACAGGGAGTACTGTAACATGTACGTCATTATAAGGCAGTCAAGCTGTAATGTGGTTCTATGTACGGCATATATTGAGAAAGTACTGTAATAGATTGTATCACTTCAGTTTTCCTTTGTTTTCGGCCTATATCATACACATGACTATTTTGACAATACCAACGAAAGGCAAGCAATATCAACGAAAGGCAAGAGAGAGATTTAACGCGATACTGGCTTCCAAACAACCATATGCAGTGATGCATCACTATTACACTGTTCAAAAGTGTACGATGCTACGGGTAAACTAGGGTAAATAATATACAGTATTACATTTAAGCAATACAAGAGACCTTTTTTCTTTGCTATGTAACAATTGAACATTAGAGTTGATCTAAAATTTAACAGCAAGGTGTGTATGGACATATTGACAGACATACACACTGATGCAAAAGTATATGTTATATCGAGCTTGACAATCATATAATCTATAGCTTTATCTACCTTTTAAAACCTGGCTATGTTATACTAAAGTGCCTTATAGTAAATAGGACCATGTTATACTAAAGTGCCTCATAGTGAATAGGACCATGTTATGCTAAGGTGCCCTATAATAAATGGGGCCAAATTATACTAAGGTGCCTTACAGTAAATGGGACCATGTTATACTAATGTGCCGTAGAGTAAATGAGACCTTGTTACACTACGTTGACTTATAGTAATTGGGAATAGTTTATATTAAGATGCCTTGTAGTAAATGGGATCATGCTATTCTTAGGTGCCTTATAGTAAATGGGACCAAGATATACTAAGTGCCTTACAGTAACTGGGACCATGTTATAACAAAAGTGCCTTAGAGCAAATGAGACCATGTTATATAAACGTGCTTCATTGTAAATGGGACCAAGTTATTCTAAGGTGCCCTAGAGTAAATGGGGCCATGCTATACTTAGGTGCCTTATAGTAAATGGGACTATGCTATACAAAGGTGCCTCATAGTAAACCGGACCAAATTACGCTAAGGTGCCTTACAGTAAATTGGACCATTTTATACTAAAGTGCCTTATAGTAAATGGGACCAACTTATATTAAGGTGCTTTACAATAAATGGGACCATATTATACTCAGGTGCCTTATAGTAAATGGAACTGTGTTATACTTAAGACCTACATAGAAAAACGGCCCTTGTCATGCTACGGTACTTTACTTTACAGTAAATGGGACCATATTTTATTAAAGTGCTTTATAGTAAATGGGACTACATTATACTAAGGTGATTTAAAGTAATTGGGACCAGGTTTAACATGTATTAAGGTGTCGTATAATATGGATCTTGTTTTACAAAGGTGTCTTTTAATAGGGACTATGTAATACTTTAGTGCATTATAGAAGGGAGCATGTTATTCTACAGTTCTACAGTGCCGAATAGTAGAACAGACGATGTTCTACATGTACTAAGGTGTCATATAAAATGGAGATTGTTATACAAAGGTGTTTATAAATGGGACCATATTATACTAAAGTGCCTTAGAGTAAACGGGACCATGTCATACTAAGGTGCTTTATAACAAAAGGGACCATGTTATACTAAGGAACGTTATATCAAAAGGGACCGTTTCATACTAAGGTGCATAAAAAAATGAGCATGTTATACTAATGTGCCTTATATAGGGAGACCACTGTAATGAAGCAACAAAAATATGATCTGATACCAGTCAAAAAACTACTGATCCTGAGTTGCTGTGTTCTTCAAAAATAACCATGCCCTCAAAGCATTTTCATTGCAAGTTGAAGCTTACGTTCAGGCTTACTGAGTCAATTTACTCTCTCCTGCAAATTTGACTAGATTTGTTTGACTCCTCACAAACATGATTTGTTTTTACTACAAGAAGTGTACTTTTACCAACTATTACAGTCTTTATACTTGAAAGATTACTGTCTTAAAACCTTTCTGAACTTGGGTATATCTGGTGGAATCTAAGTAAATAGATTCAAACGACCATGGATTATAAATGGACTGGTGCAGTATTAAAGAGGCGATTTAAGAATCATCTAATAAATACGCCATAACAGAGGGGTACACAGTTTCATTATTGTAAATATAAATATAGATATCTACTGTCATAACATTATTTAGAATCTTGATACATGGGCTTGACCCTTGATTAAATCAAGACAAACTCATTATTTTATGTATTCGTGTCTTAAACAGTAACAAGGAAAAAAGTTACAGATGACTTATTGTCAACTTAAACTCCCAAGTATCTGATAAAGGAAGCAGAACCCCTTTAGGGGTTACCCATGAAACATTACTTTCCATTAGTTTTCCTAGGAATTTGTGTCTGTAAATTGTCGTTTCATTAATTAAGAAAACAATAAATAAAAAGAGAATGTGCTACCGTTAGATGGGGTACTTGTTCGTCTATAATCACAATTAGGCATAAAATTAAAATCTCTCCCATATAGTTGTTTTAACCCTTGGGTGCTTGAAAATACAGCTACATGCTCTAAAATGTATGAAAATAAGGTTTATTGCTATTCTGTTTTTCTTAATTTAGATTCAGTTTGAAACTTGCTACCAGAATTATTTTTGGGGGATGTACAATGTCCCAACTAATGAGCAAAAGGATATAAAAGAATACACCATACATACAGATATGCAATTCTTAAGTATTGTTGTACAATTATCAACTACAAATTGTCTTTGCAGTTTTTAAAACTGAGTCCTCTTATATTTTTGAATCCACAAGTGGATGCAACAAAATAATATTCAACAAGAAACCAGAAAGTAACATCAATCTGCCAGCAAAAACTGTCAGGAAACTTTTTAAAGAATGGTCTAACTTCTAATTAATCTCTTTCCATTTAGTCGTGGCTTTCTTGACGTATTTATGATTTCGTTTCTTGTAGATGTACTTTTGCAAGTGCCAGATGTAACCAATGACTCTATTTCTTAATTCTCCATTTGTCATTCATCACCTCCTTCTCAACAAAAACAAAAATTAATTTTAAAAAGTCCGCTGGAGTAGATTCCTGCTCTAATGTAGTTTAACTAATTAACAAACAAAACCCTTAATGTATGTTGAAGGGCCTATTAAATTTCAATACGTTTCCGAGGTATACCAAGGTCTATGGTAAATGTAAGCCTCAGCCGCTGACTGTCCATCATGCATAACTTCAGAAAGATGGCCAAATAGTCCCATACTATCATTAAATTGTGATTGATCAGAGGTGTGTAAGGCAGACTGCTTCATGTGAAAACTTCTTTAGGTCGCAAGTGGGTTTTTTTTAAAGTCATAAAATGTCACTATTGTAAACTGTTTTAATTGTGTATCTTGAATAAGTATTTATTTGTTATTATTCCAGTGTGAACATGACGGTGGTACATTGTTGCATAAATGGTCACACTCTCTAATTACTGAGAAGTTTATGAAAGAAGCAACCTGGGACTAAATGATTTATACTACCCTTAATCATGTACTCAACCAGAAGTTCAGTGTACTGTATTGATTAAGGGCTGCTATTCTGACTTACTACCACAAGGACCAAATTTAAATTAGTACTATGCTAGGTTTACATAGCAAGGAACAAATTAACCGTTGAAAAGATAATCTTTTCATTCCATTTTATCAACAGCAACAAGAAAACTATGAGCACCTTATATACAATATGTTAGGATTCAATTTTAACATATACCGAAGAAGTAAAACAAACACTGAACAACATAGGTGTGTGTATATATATATATATATATATATATATATATATATATATATATATATATATATATATATATATATATATATTCTTTGTTTTAAAAAAATTGCACAACTAATAATAACATTGCGCTCTTTCTTTATAATTTTATTTGAATTAAAGTTTCTGACTAATTTAAAATCATAAACTATATATTGAATATATATGTATACACCCAAATGAAAATTTATCTTTTTCATTTAAATATCTCTTGTTGGTATATGTGTAAAATGTTTGCTGGTAATTGCAAACAAAACTCTTTACAGCGAGGGTTATGTTATTTCCCTGCCTGAATATTCGTTTAATGAATGTCTACAGTATATACTGACTTACAAGACAAGTCCAAATGCAAGCGATTCAGATCCTGATCTGCCATTGCATAATGTGACCACAGATTGGGTCTATGTTGTTTGTTCCACTGATTAATCCTAATAAAATGCACAGACTCAGATCTATCCGTGCATTATAGGATGGCAATGATGGGTCTGTGCAGTTTGCAATTGGAGTCGACTTATTAGAAAGTAGTGAGTATATTTAGCAATTACGCGGTAATATCTCTTGTTGAACAACAACAATATCATAATAAAACCATTGTTCATAATGTTCACCTGATTGATTTTTGTAATAAAACATAGCAACATTGAATAAAAAACGTGGAAAACTCGGGAAACGCATAGGTATGAATTGTTTACACTGTGATATAAAACTGCCAGATATAATAAATCGTTATATTGCTCAGGCAAGTTTTCTTATTGTTATGTTATAACTACATATATCAACAACATGAATCTTAAAATCATGGCCCTTAACAGTGATCACAATGCATCTTATTGCTGATAAAAATCATGTTTGATTAAGAGATTAATACTGGACTGTAATTTTAATAGTGGAGTTTGAATACTATGGGGGTGTGAGATATACAGTCACGTTTTAGGTACAAAGTGATAGAAATCATTAAACATTGTACCCACGCAACTTTTATATAAATAATGGTTGCCAGCTAGAACACATATTTACTTCCGAGTGTTCAAAGAAATCAAAGGAAACTTCATAAATATTTTGTTTGAATTGAATTGTTACAAATGTGTCACATATTTAAACAAAATGATACTAATAAATGAATAACACCCCCTTTTAGATCGTATCATCTTTAATAAATATCCCTTATCGGAACCTGCTGTAGTCCACTAATTAAATTGTAACATTTTGATTCCAGAATGAATAAGATATTTTTCTCTGTTTCCTGGATAAATTGGAAAAAATGAAATATTTACAAAACGGAATCCAACAATCCAACATCGTACATCTCCACGCAGTATGTAAACATTGAACTTAGAGAGTGTTTATTTTGCAAAATGCCTTTACAAGAGACCACTCAGTTATATTAGTCAGTGAAGTAGCTAGCCAAACAACCCTGTGGGGTTGAGAAGACGATCAAAATTAAGCTCTGAACTGGCTTTCGGTGTATGTGTGGGTTTGAGATAGAGATCGCACTCTATTGGCCACTGTCTTTGATTACACTTCAACACTCCTCCAATTGTTCGCTCCACACGTCTTTGTCATGTATGACTGTGTGTAGTGTCATGTTACCACAAAACTCAATGTTAGGTAGATAAAAGTTGTTATACAGGTAAATAGCTCTGTACACTGTCTGTAGGTAGAAGACAAGTATACATTACTAGGTTTAATGTTGTTGTTGTTGAGTTTAACGCCATTTTTCAACATAAGATAGGCTATACATAGCGGCCAGTATAACAGATGGAGGAAGAACCCGGGACAACCTGGGAAAAAACACCGATCCAGGAAAAGCTACTGGCAAGTTTCTCACGTATCCACATTGGCTGAGCCCAAGACTCAAACCCACGCAGGGTGAGATTGCAGTGACCTGTAACGATGAGCGCTTTAGACCACTCGGCCATCATCGATCCCCTTCAGGTTTAATAAACTCGGAAATAATTCAAGTCAGTAACAAAGATCAAAGTTATCAAAATAGGTCAGCGAACTCCATGAAGATCATCGAAGCTTTTTCAACATTAGTAACTATATATAATAGCAAAAAACTGACATGAACTTATATTTTGTTTAAACCGAAATGGTTTTAAAACTATATGTAAAATAGTACATAATATCAAACTTATCTCACCTTCATCATATATAAAAATAACGATGACGTTTTGTTAGATTCCGGCAATCTATTTTTTAATATCTAGAAAAATGTTTACCTTCTGAATGTCATGGTTACTATTATAATGATTATCGATTGAAAATTGTCTTATCATCATCATTACCATTATCACTATTCAGTGTGAATTGTGTTATAATCGTTACCAAATACGTACGAAGATAATTTGTATATAGTGATAATACAATAACAGAAATTCACCTTATTGGAATGATGTGATAGACAAAGAAATGCAATAGTTTTGGCCTGGTCTATATTCAGTCAGTTAAGTTCAATGAGCAGGGTAAAATCTTTAGATAATTATACAATAATCTGACATATGAAATGGATTCAATAGGCAACAATAATGTACTTATATAATATTATAGGAAAAAGTAGGGTTTCAAAGGCTTAATTTCTTATATGAGTAACATTTGCCCCACTAATGAGAATTAGGACGTAACATTTGCACAACAAATAAGAATTATAGCCTGCTAAATTATGTTGGTGGACTACTGCTCATTTATATGTCCATCCTTCAACAGCTTGTTTTCTGAGGAATAGCTTCACTATCAGAGATAACCATATATGGTATACAGCCTTATGCTGTTGAGACCTTGACTGAGCTGTATTTCCAGATTTTAGATTCCTATAAGCAATTATGCATTGAATACCATGTTTTCTGCTATAATTTATCATACTGCACTGCTATATTTTCATAGCTGTCATTATCTGATGTATTGATGAACATATTGCAGCAGCCTGCAGCTGAAATATCATTTGCACAAGTTTGAAAATGTTCAATTTCGATATTTTGCCTTGACTCATATAATAAAAAGGAAACAGACCATTGTTTTGCATTGTTATCGGCTATGGACGATAACCTGATACACTCCTTTATCACATGTGGCCACCTGTAGAGGGATTTCTTCATTACTCTTGGATATGCATAAGCCTGCCGAAACAATCACAGTGATTGCAAGTTAACTGTTCTCACCACTGTGACTCAACTAGACCTTTCATGCCATTTGTATGCGCCAGTCAAACTATCTCTTCCAGGCACAGTCACTTACAGATCGATAAACGGACACATTCCTTAATATGTAGTATATTATTACATTGTATTGTTAATGATTCATTTTTGTTTGATTATGCTCATGAAGTTACTACTCTAGGTCTTCAACTATGTAACATAAAGACTTAATTTCAACAACTTTATTAAAATCAACGAAGAATTTATTTATCTAAGTTACAAAGTGAAAATTTACGAAACACAGTACTGAGAATTAAATTCTAAATATTCCTTAATGTCTTCTAACAATTTCAAAAGTAAACAATATTCCGAATGAATTTCAGATGTCTTGAATGTTCTGAAGTATCACAATGATACAATCCAGAATGTATTTAAATGAGTTCACAATAATTCCAACCTAATGTATTAATCCGAATCAATGAGCACTTAGTAATTGCAATGAAACAAGACTGACCTTGAACTCTTGCTACGTCAAAAAGTCTGTTTCTCGAATGTTCCGAACTTGGGAGTTATGTCAGCGTCTTATTTATAACTTACAATCATGGACAAAATCTAGTCATGTTTATACCTTGTTTACAAATGACCATTATTTTAAAGTACAATGCACGATCATGAACAAAGGCTAAGCACACAATATAGATATACACAACAAAGAAAAATGAGGAAATCTAAGCATAGAATATTGTGGATGATAAATGAGCCTTTCAGATTCTAGCGTGTGACGCGCGATGATGTTTGCTTTGTTCAATATGAAATTTTATGAACCACCAACTCCATAGTATTAACCTCTGATTCAATAAACCTCTGTTGAAATAAAATGGGCAAGACTATAAAACTTCATGTTCATCTGAACAAGGGTTTTAAATGTGCAATGTCTAACCAAGCTGAATTCAGTCTAGAAGCAATCAAACTAACAGGAAATTTCAAATTCATTCTGAAGTTATATCAGCATCAGATCAATTTATGAATTTAACGAATTGCAAACAAATGCAAGTTTAACTTGGCAAGATATCTAAAATTGTAATTAGTTTAACTTTATGCATATGTATTATCAGCAAGTATCATTTGGAAGCATAACTTGAGAAAGTATAAAAAACTGACATTGAAATGTTTCATTTCCAAGAAAATTAGAAATATCAGAACATGGTTTAATTCCTTGAAATCCAATTCTATGCAGAACTGACTAGTTAAAATGGCTGTGAAGCATATAAACGTAGGAAAAGGATCCAGGAAAAACCAAACGGGTCTACCATTGTTTGAAAGCTCGTGTTTGATGCACAACATCATCGAACGCTGTTAATAGAATACCAAGATGAATTAAAATTGTTATGGCTGCAGAAAAATGATCTTTCGTGTTGCTGCAGTCATGGGATTTGCAAGAAATCAAACTATTTTCGATTTCGTTTGAGTAACTATGAAGAAAAATGCCTCAATAAAGATAATCCAATCAAACTGTTAGTGGGCGTGTCTCTGAGGATGTTTTATGTCAGATCCTTTTTTGTTTGCTTTATGCAAGACAATTATTTTACTGAAAGTTACTCAGCATTATATGTGCTTGAACAAACATTTCTATGTCTGGGACAAGTAATAGAATAATAAAACACATCAACTTTATAATTCATTATGTATTTATATAATTATTGGATATTATCTTTTAGCAACTGCCACATTAAATACAAATATAACTTTCATGAAAACTAATTGGTGAACGTGAAAAAGAAAAGCCACATAAATGTTTTAAAGATTATATAAGTCTTTTTTATCCGAATATAATGCGAAATACTGTATATACTCGCTATCAGTCAAGTCCAAATGCAGACTCCTCAGATCCAGCTCTGCTGTCACACAATGTGCCGCAGATCTGGGACAAAGCAATTTGTGAGATACATGTGCTCCGTAAGGCAAGCACCTTAGACCACTCAGCCACCCGGGACCCGTCGTGATATTAAGCCAACACATTTTTCAACCCGATCAACAACAGTCTCATGTGGGATTTAAGATGTTGTGTGCTTATTATTGCATCTGTGCTACAACATCAGCGTAATTGTTTCTAATAAAAATCAAAAGCCAGAACAATCTTAATTCGGAAAAATACAATATATTCTCACTTATATGTTGAATCCAATTGCAAGCTGCACAGACCCGGATCTGCTGTCACATAACCCAACGACAGATCAAAGTCTGTGCAGTCTGTTAGGAGTAATTAATATAACAACATCTAGGTCTAAGTTGTTTGCTGTTGGACGTTACTTATAAGCAAATAGATATGGAACCAAATATGCGTCCAAAGAAGGCGTTATTCCTTGTTTCTAAATAGCAGTACGACTGTACGTGTTGTACTTAATGCTTTACTGTGCACGGTTTATATTCTACTGAACGAGTCAGAATTCTAGAATTGTGGAGAATGTCGTGCTCTGAAAATCAGCATCTACTGTAAAGCAGTGATGACTGAATATAAATGGCAAAAACTAGCTACATTCATATATGTTCATTGTAAAGTCGCTTTTATATATCCAACATCAAACTCTGATATCAGAGTGAAGATATTTTAAACGTCTAAAAACTAGACAGAAATCACACAGGCAGATCTCTCTCTCTCTCTCTCTCTCTCTCTCTCTCTCTCTCTCTCTCTCTCTCTCTCTCTTGCAATTTTAACACAAGCAATAATCAGTACCTTGTATAAAAGCAATAGTACATGATGAGAAAAAATGTTCTACTCCTCAAAGTGTTTCTTCTTGGGGTACAAACTGACTAGTAGGAAACTCCGATGATCAAAACTTATCTAGCGCACTGTTCAAGACATGCTACACTGTTGTAACTAAGTACGGAAGGTTTGTTCTCCCCTGTATGAATGTTTGGATCAGACATGGGTGTAATGCGTGAGACCCCAGTAAAAGGATGGATATGTCACATCAATACTTACCATAATTATATAGAAGCAAAATCCTCATATCTGACTTAATCTATTTTACTTGGATTCACCTGGCCACACCTGCGGCAGTTGTCCCAATGATATCAAGTGTTTGGCAGGATACTGATAATTACAAAAACTTTTTACTTGTTTATATTTAATCAATCTTAACTGATAGAATTGATCGGTTCTCAGCATTCACAAAAATTTCTGGGTTGGGTGCAGAGGCTAGGACAGCTCATGTGGTATGGTGCCGGTGTAGAGTTACGTAGGTCCTGGATTTGACACTTGGTCAATATGCACATATTCTTCCATGTGACATCTGGTGGCAGTGCTGGGATCATAACATTAAGGACTATCCCACTCAAAGATTTTAACTTTCAGTTCTATAAGGCAAGTCTGCATGGTGACTGATTTCAAGACATAAGGATATATCTCTGAAAAGCGAGGTAACCATTTTGTAGTACCAGATCAGTGGCATCAGCACAGAAGACGCAAAGGGTATAGTGCCTATATACTCTTCGGGAGATTCCTGGTTCCAGTAATGAATGTTTTCATTTGTGACATTATAAATTGATTAGTTAAACTGAACACATAGCTGCTTTTATGAGCTATGGATCCAATAATGAAGAAATTTGTTTCTACACTAAAAGCAACTGACTCTGAGTTAAGCCGAAGAGTGCTGCTCAAAACAACACAAAATAGAGACCATCTTTGAAACCTTTGATTAATTTCATATGCTCAGCCAGTCAAGTACAGCTAACACGCGACTTAAACAATAGATGTGTTCCTAAGAATGATCCCGCAACTTGAAATCGTATAACTCGAAATTCGAAATTATGTAACTTTAATGTCATTCATTTTAGCCGTTTATGAATACTATTCTTTTGGTTTAGAAAAATAATTTCATTATTTATATTTTCATTATTTTCATTTACTGAAAACGTTAAATTGCAAAAAATAGCATGAAATCACGTAAACATGAAATTTGTGTAAGTCGAAATGAAGGAAGTCTGCGGAAACCTTACAAACAGTTTTTAACTGCTCAGAATAACCGCTTGCTCAACCATCTCTTATAAAAATAGTCAAGGAAAATAAGCTAATGATATTAATTTGATTGTATGAAAGATTGCTTTCTAGAACTTACAATGTGAGCCTTCTAACACCAGATGTGATTAATGATAAACTGAAACCAGTCTGGAAAGCAATATTAGTATTGAAGACTTTGAGCAAATTACAGTACTTATTGGCGTTTGATGAAAAGAAATAGAAAATACATTTGCGGTAGAACTTATGGACTTTCAACAAACAAAGTTGGAAATATTCTTCTCAGAAAACCCTTTTCGTTAAAAAGAAACACTAGTCATCCCCGAAGCAGCACCTGGTCAGTTAGATGAGTTGAGGTATTAGAAGATTCACTCAACTGCCAGACATTTTCACTCACCATTTCATACTAGGCAGGTGAATTTTCAGCCCCTGATAATGTCATTAAATATAATGATGAAACCATTTTTCTTCTTTAAGTCACAATGACTTAAAGTCTGCCCTTTAAGATGTACCCGGTATTGTTATATATAGGCACATGGGTAATTTATCCCTAATATTTAGGTAAATATGTTTGCCCTTAATATTACATGATAACCGCAAAGAAAAGTATTTATGATTTTTAAACAACACAAGATTTAACCAGATGGAAATTGTATAACAAATGCAACTTTAACAGAACAAAGAATTTGAATAACAAATACAAGTTAAACAGAACAAAAAGTCTCTGGATCAAGATGTTCATAACATGAAAAGAGCAAAGCCATGGACAAACGAGTGCAGCTTCTGAAACTTAATTATACATATTTATTGGTATGTCATTTTTTACCTTAATTCTTTTCAAGTGAATATAACAGTACCCTGCTATGCCTGTGATGACACAGAAATTTGTGCACGTGATCGAAAGTGTTTTAGCAGCTAATTAGTGTGTGGGGGTTTTGTATGTCTCTGACACAGTCTCCCCAATAAACTGACAATACTAAAGAAATCTACTGAAGGCATTGTGTTCTCTCTCTCTCTCTCTCTCTCTCTCTCTCTCTCTCTCTCTCTCTCTGTAAAATCAAAAGACTTCGAAAGATAGCAAGCACCTGTTCGATATTGATCTGAATGAAAACAAAAACTACCAGGAAGACATGCGGGATCCTCTTTCTTGGATACAAAGCCCAGAATCAAAAAGGTCTAGGGATATCCAGTGTTTGATATAGTTGAACTTAGAAAGAGGGATTTTGGAATTTTTAAAGATATTTGATAACTCGGTATTCTCCAATGAACCAAGGTTAGAACCATCCTGTTGAAATACTCTTAATATGACCGTACCAGTGCGAAAGAAAAACATCGCTTGATTACAGCCACAACATTTTCAATGACCTAGTTTAAATATAAACCTTCGTCTTGAAATTAAATCTAGTGCACGTACTGGTTAAAGACTGTTATCTGGGAAATAAGTATTTAAACACATCTTTATTCAGTTCTTTTTCTTGGTCAGTAAAGTTCGTGTATGGATGGTTTTAACAGCAATTTCAACACATAAAATGGCTATATCATGCTGAGGAAATGGGAGATAAATGCCTTTCTCATTGGCACACCAAGAAGCTGAACCAGGCTGGTTTGGACAGATATAAAACCCACTACCTTTGGATTACGAGTCCGATGCTGCACCAACTGAGTTATCATTGCTCCTGCCAGCAAAGCAATGAATCTGAACAATCAATTACCAGAATCTTTGCATATTGAATGTGAATTTTTAAGCTCCTCTTCAAGCATGATTGTCTTTAATTTATGATCCATACTTCTGATGTATCACATGAATAGTGACAAACTACATATATAGGGTTGAAATACCCACACCAATTGTAGCTGTCTGAATAGGTTATCGTATTAATTATTCACTTCTTTGATGTAGCAAAGGAAAACATGAAGTACGGATTAATTCTCTGGATTCTAAACAATTCCTAAAATAATAGTCTAATAACATGTTTGGTGCTTTACTTCAAATAAATCATTCATGTCTATGCGAAAAGAGAGATAGGAATTTACAACTGATTCTTCAAATCTAAGCTTTTAGGTAACTCAGAGGATACCTTGTAAACAGCGTTATTATCTTCGATGGTAGCTAGCTCTATACAATAAAACGTACATGCCCATGAGGTATTGTCATTATCATTACATGTTCTCCTAAACTTTATTTATTTGTATTTCACCCATATACCTAACTTAATGCCAGTATAATTTTGTTCGTATCAATTTCCAGGTAAAATCTAAGCACGACATCTGTAGTGACCGATGATGAATTAATTTATGCTGTAAACCAGTTATTTTATACTAATTATCGAAGATACTCGCTTACAAGTCAAATCCAACTTCCAACAACACCTAATGCGCCAGCACATCAGGGCTTATCATAATCGTTATATTGATTATTTGTTACAAACTGTATAGACTCTGATCTGCTGGCGTATTATGCGACAGTAGATCAGGGTCTGTGGAATTTCCAGCTTGACGTGCCTTATTTGTGAGTATATATGGTACGTTAATGAGGACAGAGCCTAGTATTACCATAACTGCTTCTTATTCAATCCACAATACGCTGATATACGACTCATGTATATTTTGATGATCCATATTATGATAAAAACAAAATATAAATTATTTGCCAATTTTTCTTCATTTACTACGTTTTAAGGTAATTGTTTCTAGAAATAACACAGACTTAGGATGCCTATGTTTTTAAAAACAATTTTTTTAAAGAATTTTTTTTTATCCATTTTGAATATCAAGATCTACACCATAGAAATTTACCTGTTTTTACAAAATCCCAGGGCTTCCTGTTTTCCTCTCCCTCCGCTCACTCCACCTCTGAAAATAAATTATACGTTATGTTGCAGTCTATGTTATGTGCGACGTAATATAGTGTGACTAAAAGTATATGCGTGTGACATGTGTGTGTGTGTGTGTGTGTGTGTGTGTGTGTGTGTGTGTGTGTGTGTGTGTGCAGTTTCTGTTTTGAAAATGACTTACCTGTTCACTGTACTGTTTAATTGCACATTTGTCAGAATAACATTTATTTTGTTATTCTTCAACTTGTCAAACGTAAAGCAGAGTTTCTAATATTTAGTGCGAGTCATCCCTACACGCACACAAAATACTTGCACAACACGTTAGAGATGTATTCCGAGTCACCGACGTGAAACGTAGGGAAGCAGACAGATAATAAATGTTACGTGGAAAAATGGCAAGGGTCATTTTTGTCAATGGCATACTGATCTAAGATATTTTGCTTCTTGAATCATATCAGATGTAATAAAGTAGGATAGTTTCAGGTAGACTTGAATCAGCCAAACCTACATTTTTTTTCCTGTTGACAACAATAAGCAACTCAAATAGCAATAAATTGTTCTGTCGAGATACCAATCGATGGCATTTTGTCAAGTATATTCTCAAATTGTATCAGATGTTATTTGGTGTAGTTCGTTTTGTGCAGACAATACATGGGTAACTTTGAGAACATGATCCGGTATAACACTTAATTATAACAACGCATCTTCGGGGTAATATACCTTTATTGCTTACGTTTCAAATAAGTTTTGTTTCTTCTAGAAGCTGTTAATTACTGGTAATAGACAATTATAATACAGATTTTATATTAAACATCGCATCAAAACCCGTTTCTCAGCAATGCCGGCATTATAATCTAACCATTTTCTTTAAAATTAACGAAGCCCTCGTGAGTGATATTATATACAATTTTCCGAGATTTCAATTTGTCTAAAAAGGACATTGTCTTAAAAGTTTCTTCTTGTTTATTTTGTATAAATACATTACAGTTAGCTACATTTTCATATTTTCCGCATTCTAATCCCACTGTATTATTAAAGGCAAAGGTATGTCTATTTAAACTTCATAAGACACCTTTCAAAATAAAGAAAATATAGTCTGGACATTTTCTGGGGCCATTACAGAGCTCTACAGTCCATATTCATTTAATTTTTTAAGGCAAGTGTGCTAAAATGCTTCAAATTTCAAACATTCTGTCTCAGATAACATAAACTTTGTATGATAAAGGAAAGAAATTTACAACTGCATATACCAGCAGCAGTATAGGGTAATGTTAGTTCACATTTATGAAATTACGCTAAATTTTCCAATATAACATCTAGCCCAAAATTTAACAGCTTATATTTTGCTATATGTTCTCGTAGGAAACCTACCAATATTTCTACACAAATACGTAGTTTTAGGTATTTTTCTAAACAAAATAAACTTCACGCACGAAATTGATGGTGATCAGTTATGTTGTCGTATACACGTGTGTTGCAATACAGAACAATAATATCGCAACTATCCCAAAACAGTTAAACTTAAATTGTCATATTAACTGAACAAAAGCCTTTCTTACCTGTCAATGCTATCGTCATATTAAATATGTTAGTAGTAGAATAAAGAAGACTGATCTCATTCGCATCCAGGCTGTAAAGCTTTATCATTTGTCAATTAGATGAATGAAAGGATTCTTTTGAAACCAGTTGTTTGTAAGAATATTTGTACTGTTACAATAATTAATCCCATTTTGAGGTATCACGTGAGTCAGAATTATTTTCACCAATAAAGGTAACTACATCTCTGAACAAACAATGGTCTCTTTGTAAGTATAATATTACAAGCAATGTCGTCGGAAGATTGATTATTAAGTGTAATTACAGTAACTGATCTTGTTTGGTGAGCTATTTCTTAACCTTGAATTATCTTTACATGCAAAGGCAATTACATTTCTGACTAAATCACGGCCTCCCCGGAGATCGGAACAAAAGATTGATTATTATCTGCGACAAAACATGTAGTCATTCAAAGCTGTAAAAAGCAACTGTTGTCATGTCTAGGTATGGCTGGATATTAACCAAGTTTGCTCAAATATTTCCATAATTGCTGAATCCCTGACCAGTTTCTTGAGTGTTGTACTGCAAGATTCATTGATCTGAAAAACATATCAGGAGGCTTTTAATAAACTGAAGGCCATTATTAAGAATGCTCCAAATTGCAACCAATTACTTAAAATGTGTGTTGGGGCAAGTGATGTAGGGGGTTGGTGGAGTATTGATTCAAGAGGATACAATTGGTGTGGATTATGTCTGTGCTATTTCTCTGGAAACTTAAATAAAACCAGCGTATTATTCCACAATCGAGATGGAATGTTTGGTTTTGATATTTTTAAAATGTTTGTGAATGTAAGTGATCTCGGGTGCTGGTGGAATATTGGTTTATGAAGATAAAATTGATGCGGATCATCCGTGTGCTATTTCTCTGGAAACCTAAATAAGCACCAGCATATTATTCCACAATCGAGAAGGAATGTTTGGCTTTGATATTGAGTTTGCAATACCTTAAAGTGTATATTAGTTCAGCTACTTTTCCAATTATAGTATTCAGTGATCAAAACCCATTAATTTCGTTACAAAAATTAAAACCAAAAGTAGAGCTTGTTGCGTTTGATATAGAAGGATTGCAACATTTACATTACGCACATGAAAGGAAAAGATAATCTGATTGCAGATATACTTTCATGTGTATAAGTACTATAATGTTTTATTTTGTATAGAATTTGCGTCATTCATAAGACATTCTCCTATCTAATTTTAATTAGCATACTTGACTAATATGTTAAAGAAAGCTTTATTGAATAAATTTTTCGTTTTCTTTTTGAGCTGATGTATATTTAATTTATTTTGTGTGCTTGACTTTTGTCCGTGATTGAGCGTAGAGTATTTTGAAAAGTTGTTTACTGATAATTGAGTTCAATATAAAACCTTGTTTACAACCTTAGATTGTTCTGGAAGACACCTTGTGACCCACATCCTGGTCATTCTATTGAATATTTGGTACTATATACGGCTGAAGTAAACAAAATGAATTCATTCATAACTTAATATCAGTCAGCCAAATCATTTTCGGTTGCATTCAGATATAATCAGACAATAATCAGTTATTTAAATTATTCATGGGAATTACAGTGCTCGTTGCCATTTTGGACAAAAGAATACTTTCGGATTATTAGGATTAGTATGCGTCCATTCAAAGACATTCATGATTATATCACTGTGATTCATCAAGATTCATCAACCTATTAAAGACTATTGGTACTTCAGCACATTCAATATAGTAAATCAATTGGAGTAGTATGTATTTTTTTAATTATGACATAACTTTAAGGGTTATTTGAAATTGTATTCACAGTACTGTAAGTTCCTTTTAAATTTTCACTTTCTAACTTAATGTAATGAACATATTTGGTAATTAATAAAATGTCTGGTTTAGCTTATTTCTGTAACTTTGTATACTACGATAGGGTAGTTTCACATTATTGGTCAGTCTTTAGATGGGGTCGCCTTTGCTATTGATATTGATCAGTTATTAGGTATTGGTCACAGTGATCCTCGTTTTATTATTTAGTTCTCTCTATTCTAATCAGGGTGACAAAAGACAATCACTCTTTGTCCAACGGGAACATAATCACGATATATCATGTTTGTTTCAGAGGGCTATCAGTGAAACTGAAGAATCAAAAGTCCCATTTTGTTATTTTGTGAGTCTTTATGAGAAAATGGAGACCACCCCAGATGCCTGCTGATGACATATTCAGTGAGCTATCAAGATGTCCTTCCAAGACATATCGACATGAAAGTATTTATCTAGCCCATGACACGCCTTTGTTTCGTGATATAGTAGTCAATAATACTGGTCACAAGATCGTGAATCTTTTCTATTAGCCGAAAATTACAAATGATGTTTGTAGATAATGAAGATCGTACCACACTTGTCAAATAATAGGACAACCCAATCATAAGGTACCTAAGGTTTATATGTAAACCTATTCCTTCATTTGATGAGCCATTTAGCAGAAGAATAGTAAATTGTGTCGGTCCCTTACCTAAGACCAAGTCAGGCAACCAACACTTGTTGACCATAAGTCATGCCTCTCTAGATTTCCAGAGTCATTTCCTTGTAGAAATATTAAAACTAAAAGTGTTGTATTTTTTGTTTTTGTTACTTTTCTAGGTCAATTCCTCATGACTTTTGCACATTTTAGCAAACATGTCATATACTTTGTGCAACCCGTGGATGAATACAGTTTACTAATCGTATTGTCGCTGCAAGCAGTTTGGATAGACACGTATTTGTGAATGTAATCGTATCGAAATTATTTTACCAGCACGCCAGCAACACCGTTTTTTATCGATACAGGACCAACAACAATTCAGATTGGTGTGCTTATAGCAGTTGCTGTTGATGCGATTCAAGCCACTCAAAGACCCACATTTTTTGCCAGTTCTACAACTTACATTGCCAACAAGACATGTATTTTACAAGTAGCGCGGTCTTATTTGGTGATTTCATTTTGCAGTTGCAGTTCAGCTTCGATTATTTTTTTTCATGTCGGTAATATTGAATGTCCACCATTGTTCTTCTATTAATATAGTAATCGTGTAGTATAATTGCACGAAATGCAGACCCTATCCGGACTCATCATGTCCAGGTGAAACATACAGAACTTCTAACCAATTTTCATTTTAAACTGGCAAAACTACCATACAATCATAAAAAGCTCTGCATGAAGAATTTTTATTTTAAGTTTTTTTTTTATAATTCTACGTTTAGTGGCTTAGCAAATCTCCTACATAAGCATTCTTGGTAAGCTAATTATTGATGATGCAACATAGATAGGTTTGTCAACTTCAGCTTTTCTTTTCTACTATGAACGGCAATATGTCTACAATCAAAGATATTCCGGAATTCAAATCCGGCGTCAGCAATCAGCTTTCAAAAACTTATATTGATCATTATCACGAACATGATCAACTTGAATTTGTTTCTAAGGTTCTCCATCGTTTTGCCAAATAAGGATTTGTTCATGGGGTTAAATTAACTTTGTTCAATTCCGTTGGTGGCGCCTGTGCGAAAATCCATAACCATTTGCATGTATGGGGCCATCGAAGCGCCTTGGCGAAATCCAAGCTCTTGATCAACCTTTACGTATACACATTCCCAATCATAAGTACAACTGACCGTGGTGGAATATACTTTGGTGTTGGAATATAACTGAATCCACGAAACGGTTGATATGATAAAATATGCACCTCAGCTTTAGTGCATCAGTCATGAGTCCATCCTGATTCTGTCTTGAAGAATATTCCAACGTTTTGAGCTTTTCTATTCCTTTATCCATCTGAACATTGATAGCCTTGGTGTCTTTATGTTTTAAAATTTTACGAGAACCGCAGTGAATCCACGGTGATCTAATTTTAAATCCATCCTTGACAAGATTAAGTTGCATCGTTAACTGCGTGCTAAGAATAATATCTAATTTAACTCCAGAGATACCGGAGCAGTGTAACACCGATATAATTCCAGGAATCATATTTGTTAAGTTGTCGAGCGTCTTTACCTGGTTTGCTCATACGTACGATAATTGCAACGTGATTTTCTAATTCACCCACTGCGCTAGTGAAACTTAAGTTGAGGTACTTGTGATTGCTGTGCATTTGCACGAACATACTTAGCAGCTTCAATAACAATAGCAGATACAATACGACAACGGTTTTTTTCGTCCTCAATAGCAATACGACGATCGCTTTATTAATCTTTCCAACTTTGGTTTTGTTCATTCTCAAACACACCTAATAATGTAAGGATATCCGCTTTTCTTGCACAACTTATTATTCGTCAATGACACTAACATGCAAATTGTTTCTAAAGTTGAACTTTTACAAACAATGGTTAATTATCTAGGTGAACAATTTGATCCAGTGGAAATATGGGCCTTAATAAGTCAAGTATTTTAGTTGTTCGCATACGGCTTTGTATTCACAATCCATACTGTTGTGAGATTTGTTTTAGCTGATACAGAGTGAGCATGCTTATATCAGGGAAAACTTTGCCTAACTGGAAAGTCCGTCAATAATTTGATTTATTTTTATTTATTCTACCAAGATCATAAACTGCCATAGCTTCAATTGTAACTATTATTTCATTTACATCTGTGTCAGTTTTCTCCATAGCTTTAGGTGCTTGTGCCATCATAGGTGTTTGTGCAAATCTTCGCCGACGAGCGTAATAATACTCACGAATAGATCCGCATAGTCGACACAGTTGATTACGTAGACTTCGATGCCGCATTTAAGACATGGTTGAGCACCCGTACCAGTACGTAATGTGATATATAATAATCTATAATATCCATAATGGCATGTTTTGCCACATAGTTCATATTTTCCCATATCTACCGTAATATTATGACAATAGCGCTTTTGCTGCTTACTAATCTAGGTCGCAAACTCTATGATGCATTATTCTGGACACTTCTTTGACCAGTTGTTTGGTCACTTCAGTTTCATCGATTAATAATCTACGGGTTCAACATAGTATAATGCCTGTTTGCTAAAGTGTGCAAATGTCATGGGGGACAAAGGGTGTGAAAAGTAACAAAAATATACAAAAAATTAAGACACTGCCATAAAACACTACTAAACTGAAGCCATTGTTAAAGCTTTGATAAGCTTTTTGTTTACTTTCTCCATAGAATTCCCAATAGAGATAACGACGAAAATCCTTAAACGTTAGAACCAAGTGAGAAAATGGCTTTAAGATGAAAATCTCAGTAAACGAAGAAAATATAGGGTCTCATTGTACAGACAACTCCTTGTTAGCTCGAATTGTAAAACGAATAGTTACGTTCCATTTTATATCATGGTCTTCACACACTCACATGGATCAAGTAAAGTATTCTTCTGCAACTGTTGAGGCATAAAAATTTATTTATAAGATATAAACAAATCACCTACTCTTTGTATCTTTGACTTTGTTTGATTTAAAGGTAAATTTGAAAAGAATAGTATTCATTAGCAAACAAAACTGGATTAGCCGTTTACTTGCGATAAATGTCTAGTGAGTGGTAAAGACGCCACACCAATGGAATGTCGTCTGAATCTATCGTAATTAACCTCAGTTGGCCATGCCCAATTTAGTTAGGATCTTAAAATGACGTGACCATGAACATCGAACAATTATGGAAAATGTTTGCAATTTTACACCTATCTATGTACCAGGAATTATGTTGTGAAAAAGTTGAGTCTTATGCTTTGAAACGCTTACGCCAAAGAAGACTCTGAGTCGAATACACCAAGAATGACATCAAAATGATAATTGTTAGTACAATCAAAAACTGACTATTTACCCTGGAGGTGATTAACAGTGTTGGTCTTTCGTTACCCATTTTAGGTCCTGTAATTTAATGGTAATTGTTACTTGCTTCAACTTTAAACATGGATCATACCATTCTCCTACCGACCATAACGTATTGTTTCATTGAGAAGTAAAAGATGGCACTTTTCCAACAGCATAAAGCACATTTTCATATTACAGGGCTCAACAGACAAACATACATACATAAATGCATACATACACAGCTACCTACCTACATGCATGCATGCATACCTACCTACTAACTTACCTGCCTGCATGATTACCTACATACCTACGTACGTACCTACTACTACGTACGTACGTACTACCTACCTACACGTACATACATACGTACGTACGTACGTACCTACCTACCTACATACATACAAACCTACATACATACCTCCCTACATACCTACATACATACTTACATACATACCTACATGCATACATACATGCGTACCTACATACATACATACATACGTACGTGCGTACGTACGTACGTACATACATACATACATACATACATACATACATACATACATACATACATACATACATATATACATACATATTTACGTACATACATACATTCATGCTCACATTTCATTATCTGGAATTTCCTACAACTTATTCATGAACTGGGCCTCCAACAGTTTAAATGTTCTGCCTATCACCTTGAAAGTCAATGGGCTTTGGAATGATTTCATGAAACTTTGAAGAATATGATTCGGTCATATTGCTTTGACACAGTAAAAGATTGGAATGAAGGTGTTCATTTGATAGTGTTTGCTGTTAGGAAATCAGGTCAAGAATCAATAGGCTTCAGTCATTTTCAACTAGCTTTTGGTCCTATTGTCCGTAGACCATTCAAGTTATTGAAAGAGAATTGTTTTCAAAGGAAGATTCCAAGATTAATCTTCTTGATTATGTCTCTGTCTCTGATTTGAAATATCAGTATAGAACGTGTTGCGAAATGGCAGGAAATAATCTTCACTCAACTCTATCAAAAATGAAATTAAAGTATGTCAGAAGTACAAGAGAAATGAGTTTTCAGCCTTGTAATAACGTTCTGGCTCTCTTGCCAATATCTTTAAAATTCACTTCAGGTTACAATATATTGTCTTTATACATTTGAGAGAAGGTGGATGACTCATATTATGCGATTAATTCTCCAGGGAGGAGGAATCAGAAATAAAGTTGTCATATAATATATTCAAGGAGTATTTTGATAGAGAAAGCCAAGTTAATTATACAATTAATATAGTTATACATGTCCAACAATGTGAAGATATTAATTTTGAAACGGACTCTGACTATAGTGACACCGGTTTAACCAATCTTTCGAATTCAGAAATATAAAATAATCTGGATCAAAACCTTTCACATCTTCATCCACTGGAAAAGAGTGAACTAAAACAGCTATTGACTAAATATTAGTACTTGTTTTTATGTTGTTCCAACACGAGGAAATACAATCTGCGATTACGTCGAGATTGTATAGTCTACGCCTGTGAAAGAGCATCCTTATAGGATGAATCCTCCCAAGCTGGAATATTTGTAAAAAAGAAATTCAGTGTTTACTGGAGAACGATTTTAAAGAACAACGTAACAGTAACTTGAGTTCAAAATGTATTTGTGTGCCTAAGCAAAATGGTCCATTCCGTATCTGGACTTACTATAGAAAAGTCAATAGTGTCAATAAAACGATCTCATCTCCAAGGCCAAGAATAGATGAAAGCATTGACAAAATTGGAAATGCGAAATAAATTTAAGTAAAAGTGACTTTTGCCGTGCTTGTTTCATATTTTAGGACATATATTGGGACAAGATCAAGTTAAACCAACAGAAGTTAAGGTCAAGGGTAATTGTGAGTACCCTGTTCGTATTAGTAAAAAGCAACTGATCCAATGTTTGGTATGGTTGGATAATATCGGAAAAGTTGCTCAAATTTCTTCATTATTGGCGAGCCTCTGAAAACTTTGTTGAGTAAGACATCCAAGTTTCATTGGTCTGAGAAGTGTCGGGAATATTTTTACTAATTGAAGGCCATACTTAAAGGTGATCCTATTGTTTGAACTCCAAATTTCAGTCAATTATTAAAAATGTCTATTAATGCAAATGATGTGAGGTTGGTGGAGTTTTAATTTCAGATCATACAAATGGTATGGTTCATCCAGGGTGCTATTGTTCTTTAAATATACAACTGCACCATAGAAACTATTGCACAATCGTGAAGTAATATTTAGCACCGACATTGGCTTTGCAAAATATCGGTGTGTATATTAGTTCAGTCCCTTCTCCGATTACTGTAATCACTGATCACAGTCCTCATGCTTTCATTATCAAACTAAAAAAACAAGAAATGAGATTGCTAAGATAGCGTTTGATGTTACAATAATACAATATTGACATATGACACATCGGAGAAAATGATAATGTCATTACAGAAGCACTCCTAGGTATATAGAAGTACTCCATTGTTTCTTGTGTATGTTTTGTGTAAGTAAGCTGTCATTCATAAGACACCTTCCTATGCAATTTTAATTAGTACAGTATCGCATGCTTAATTAACAAATATGTAAAAGAGAGTCTTATTGCATAAATCATTATTTTTCTTCGTGAGTGGAGGTGTTATGCATATCTATATTGTGTAACTAACTTTTGTAGATGATTTTGGATTGTACATGAAGATAATGGTAAAGAACATGTTTACATAGCTATATGTTGTCCTTGTTTGTAAGCTATAAACAACCTATCAGCAGCGCGTTTGAGTTCAGAAAGTTCAGAAAAAGATTTGCCTACAATTAGATTACAATTTCATTGCATTGTCTCACATGAAATGAAAGGTGTAAATACAGTAACAAATAATTAATTCCTGTTTTATATTTTATATATATTTTATATTTTATGTATATCTATCTCTGTGGTGTGCTCAACTTGTGTCCATGATCGTATGTTGTACCTTAAGCTAATGGTCATTTGTAACCAAATACAATACACAGCAAAAATAATGACTGTGCCACCAAAGATGCAGGCGATTTCTATCTATAATCGAAATACGTAAATAGACAAATATACCAATCCAAAATCGTTCCATTGCCATCAACATGTACATTAGCATACCAACTCAATAGTAAAAACACAGAAACAACAAGCATACCAAATGCCAGAAACAACAAGTGTGACAAAACAAAAACATCTACAGCATATCAGTCCATTAACATTCTATAAACATCAATCCAATAGGAAATGCAGAAACATAAAAAATCAGACATAACAAAAAGTTTCACAGCTAAAACGTTGAAACGATGAATATTTGTACCTGCATTTCATTCCCTGTAACCATAAGCTGCCCATTATTTCGCTGAAACCTCTCGAAGAAATTCGTTTAGACTTCTTTCGTAGGTTAACATTATCACTAGATGCAAACTCTTCAAGAATGGCCCATGTCTAAATCCAGTGAATAGGGGATATTAGAACTTATATGCACACGTACGATAAAAGCCCTTTACGGCCTGTGTTATAACCCTCTATATATGTAGCCCTCAATTTCTCGAAATCGGCTCAATGGATTTGTTTATATAATTTCCTCATTGGTGGAACAGACTCCCTAAATAAGAACTTTCAAACAGTGGTTGAATTCACAATCTCCAATTAATCATTCATGCACTGCAGAGTCTGGTTACAATCGGCCCAAAGACTGTAACTGTCTAATACTGCGGGCATCCATAAAGACGATCTTTTTCTCCAACTGGTCTATACGAACTTCATGAATACTTCTTTCGAGAGTCAATTGTCAAATGTCTAAATTCATTCACTAAAGTGACTTTTAACGCGCAAATGCTACAAATACTTTTCTGTAATAATTTTAATAACCTAATGACAGCAAATCACGAGACACTAATTTCACCACTGACCCGTTTTAACGCTTCACATTTGTATAACTCATACGTAAGCCTGTCTAAACAGACTATTAGAACTTCACACTATGTACCACGACATATGATCCAAACACTTAAAACAAATAAGTATTCCTATATGAAATTACTTAGCAGGTATATATACAATTATCAGAGATCTCCCTATCTTAAGGAATTAGTGAGGGTCCATTTTGCGAAACTAATACATGCTATCATATTGTGTCGTGAAAACTGTTGATTATGACGTCTGTTACCAGAAATTGGCTAATTACTCTGTCTGAGGAACATCGTCCCGACGCTGGCGCCCCATAATCAAACAAAATATCATTAATAATTAACAAAACTATAAGCAGAAACGTAAATACAAATCACACATACTCTATGTTTATCACATTCCCCCCATCTGTTCATAGATATATATGTAACATGTATTCACCTTACAGTCTATGTCATATTTCTCGTTCTACTGCCGTCCACCTGTATATTTAGCCCTCATTTCTCAAAACTGGTCTAACAATTTTTCAAAACGTTTGCTGCTGAAGGAAAATATCATTGCCTATAATGTTTAAAATGGGTTAAAATAAAAACTGTCTTCGACAGGTTGACTCATTGTACACTGTACTAATTTAATATTGCTGATACTATTTGAGCAGGCCCGTAACTAAATGCTGTTAATGAAGGGATGCAATCAAAGTGCTTTCTAAGTAAGAGCTCAATTAGTGCAAATATTCGACAGAAACCGCCCACTATCCACCTCCTGTACATAGCCGGTACCCATGAGGACACTCTTATTTCTCTGACTCCTCTCAACTAATTTTCGACTGTGGCTTGATATAACATTTGAAGGATCAGTCCGTGTCAAATTCATTGAAGGAGGGGATGTTCCATATGTCATGTTAAGAACGTACAGGGTAATCCTGTGAGCTTTCATTTAGCTCTCGTGTATATATATTCTATATATTTATGCATGCGTGTGTGTGTACGTGTGTGTGTGTACGTGTGTGTGTTTCGCAATCGGCTCAACAACTTTCCTGTAAACTTTACTTACTGTTGGGAAAGATCGCTAACTAGAAGATGTCAAAGAAGGATTTGGATGAAAATTCTTTAAGGAACAATTCACATCATTAAAAGCTTTTGTATAATCGGTGAACTCTCTTTATCCGGTTTCATATAGATGGTACCAAAAGGAACACTCTCATTTCTACAATTTATGTTAAATTAATTGCTATGAATGTCTAAAAGAGTCTTCAAATTTGATGTACTATCTTGTTTTTAAAATGGCAGTAAATTGAATCATAAATAAGAGATAACTGGATGTGAATAAGATATAAGTAGTCAATTCGACGTGAAAGTTTTGAATCGGAAATCAGTAGCTGGCTAATTAGTCCTTATTGAACCAGTAACTGTTATTTCCTTTACTGAATCGGGAATAATGAATAAGGAGTAAGTAAGCAACATGATGTCTTTCTATAAAGGCTCGTTAAGATACTATTAAATATGCTGTGATTGTTTGTACTGGACACCTGTCCATATGCAATATCAAATCGTTAAGATCGATGTTCCAGAGGCAGACCGATAATTTGCATTATTGACAAACCAAGGTTAGGGTGACAGAGTTATCGTAGCTATGTATGATACCGTGCGGAACAAGTTCATTAACAACGAATACTCGTTATTTTTTGCAACACACGTCTACACGGAAAACCACGTGTACTCCAAGAAAATCTCATTGCACACAAGTAGGAATGGCCGATATGAAAAATCGGAATGCAGGAGCACTTCGAAAAAATGTATATTACTGCACAATAACCTGAGCTCTTCCTAAAATAGTATTTAACATCCTCGATTTTAGAGTAAACTAAATTCAAATTCGTTGCTTCTTCTTCCAGTAAAATCACTTTGGTGAGAAATAGCAAATTACCGGTGTGTCATGTGGTCAAAGTGGCATGAACATTGAGGAAAATACGAAAAAAAGCACATGGACTCTGGTTTGAAAGGCTAGAATAACCTGAAAAGGTCATTTTCAGAGTCACTTGACATCTCTTGAAATAACGTAAATAAGTTATTTTTAAAATCACTTGATCACGTTAGTCCCTTGACTGATTACTGTGAAAGAAAGCAAACGCAACTATCATATATGTAAAATTAAGCTCTTCGATATGAATCAAAGTAGATTATACAACTTAACGAGGTATTATTAAAAGTGTTTCAATTTACAGCCATCCACATAAAACAATATATTCATATTTGTCTTCACATAAACAATGAACTGAGTTTCGTCGCTATCTTCAAATGAGTTTTGAAACATTACGGAATCAAATCTTCCACAAATGATTGATTCTGATTTGTTTAGTCGTTAATTTTACTTCACTTTTTCAGAACAAAATAAGCCCCAAAATTTACCTTTCAGTTATTCCAATCATGCATTGTGTTGATTTGTTACTCTTTGAAAACATTGAAGAGGGTATTAGATGAAATGGTAAGTCTTTGTACACATGAGATTTATCAATATATTTTTACTAATAATAGACATAATGAAATGGCGCAATCTTTATTTATCCACAAGGTCAAGTTTATGAATGAATGCTCACTTGTGTCTAAACTGAATTTATATTTATGTTTATATGGGTTAAAGCAATGATTTTGCATTCATGTTTATATGGCTTAAAAGAGCAAATTTATACTTAAGTTAAATTGGGCTAAACTATTTAAACCTTCATGCTCTTAAGCTTTAGCAGTAGCGAGTTTCCACAAAGGCATGAGGTCCCGTCATCAAAATCTGTATCACATACGTATCTAATATGTTGTCCATACTGTTCTGGGAAGGACAGCACTTTATGCAAATTCCTTATTTTAGTACAAGAAAAGGCTTACATTAAATTCAAGCGCGTAGCCTTAAAACTTTGTAGTAACTATGAATTTTATGGCAAATAAATCTTAATATGGCACAGGACTTATAATTCCATTCATATTAATATTACAAAGATAAAATATTATTAGGCTTGAAATTAACTGATATCTCATAATTATTACAAATAAAACAAAACATTGAAAGCATAAACAAATAATTTGTTTAAAGGTAAATTTTGCGCTGAACACTAAAGAAATTAATAAATGATATATTTAATAATTCTTTATTAGAAAAGAATAACATTTACTAATAAGCATAAAGTCGCACTCCATCCATATTATCTTCCAAATGTTCATATATAATGATCTGGAATGCCACAAATTACTATCGAACTATGAAGGATATTGTTCAAACAAAATAAATTTAATAAATGGGTCAAGTTCTAGGTTTGACAAGTTGTAAATGCTTGTGGTGTAAACCGTACCTACTGTTGACATATCAAATATCATGTTTGTCAGGCATCGGGTCACAATTAGTACTTCCAGCTCAGTACCCACGAATGTAGTTCTAGTATATTTTTAGAACATTTTTCCTCTGTCATTTTGGTGGTGATAGAAGAGTTTAATTGGTACATTTTTGGTAGGGATTTAAAGGTACTTGTTTGTTCTTGAGAATATGAGCTTATGGTGTGGTTGTCTGTGTGTATTTCGGCGACAGTGCACAGTGAGTAATAAGGCCTTGGTGATGATCCGGAAGTGAAATCTGTGTTCCATTGCATGGTGCTTTGTTTACAATCCAGCCTCTCAAAAAAATGCAGGTCAACCTTTGACAAGAACTTCACCGTGAAGTCGTCTTTGAAGGTATTTTAGATTAACATATGATTTGTATTGATTGTCACACAGTGGAAAGTTCAGTACTGAGAACAAAATGTAGAGAATATATAGTGAAATTAATTGTATCCTATGGCCAGTCAACATAAGACAACTTCTACAGGCGTTATCTTAGAATGTAGATCCTGTCCTCTCTTTGTCGAGAAGTTGCTATACCATGCGAAGCGATATAAATAGTGGATGCCAAAATGCTGACGAAAATGAAGAACAGTTTGATTGTAGTTATTTTTCTATACTCATCTCACAGTGCAAAATACATTGACAATTAATCCACAACAGAGTATGCTACTCGAAATTATAATGTAAACAGTGTTTTAATATACTTGATAGAAAACATAAAGCGGTTTTGATTTAAGAAGACAATTTGTGGCCTAAGCTTTAGAAATTATAGTACATGGTAATATGATCGTTTTCTTTTTTCGTTAGCTTTAAGTGAATTAAAATGTTTGGTTGTGAAACCAAAACTGGAAAGGTTATTTTAAGATGTAGATTTTATTTTAACAATTGTCATGAAATTGATATAATTATTACTAACAGCAAATGCAATGCATTAGATGAATAATTTGAAGGAATGAAAAGACCAATAAACTGGTATTATGAACTATGAACGTGTCTTTTATTCCTATCCTACATGATCATGATATGAATGTTGATATTTGCATTACAAAACCCTATCAACACCTTGTTAAATACGACAATAATGACCAAACATTTTAACACTATTATATTAATTACATTGTGATCCAATGGAATTATTATGTTAAAATAAATTCACCAGTTACTATGACATGCATTTCTTTGTTCACCAGTAAAATTAAAACAATATTTCTTCATCACCACCCCCTTAATATGATAGTTCCTTTCACAATATCCTATTGATAGGTGGAACAAATTTCAGATCGAAAATAGAGAAATATAGTTTTCTGGTCTTCCTTATGGAGTTGTAACTCCTTACGATCCACGATGGTTACTTCGCTGGGTTGCGAGAGGATACCAGGTTCGAAACTATAAGGAAAGGCAAAACTGTATAGATATTCATTTATTATGGCTTTTATTAAATCAAAGAACAATCTACATAACAATTAAACATTAAAACATCGTAACTTTGACTTAAAATCTGGAGATTATTTCTGAAGCATAGCTGATTCACTTGGTTTTCAATGATATATAATATCACTATATCTCTTTTCATTGCTTCAGCATGATCGTAATGACGCTATTTGAATATTTTGAGACCAAATTATAACAGTGGAAAATCATTTATCTCTTAGGTATCAACTGATATCTTCTGATATTTTTCCTATTCCCTTAAAGTAATCAGACCTAAATCGTTACAAATGTAGCGAGTGAGAAGCAGTTGGAGAGACTGATGGAACTGAGTCTTACTCCTCTTCTCTATTCAGAAGGTTCTAAACTTTTGTAAACTTTGCCGCCAAATTGAAATGTGTAATAGGAATAGTCACAAATTTGGCTGATATAAAGACTTCTATAATTTCAAAACCAACTCACCCAATGCAAGCGTTGTCCTAAACAATTCAAAAGTATGATACGATGGGCCTGAAACTCAAATTAGTAGCATTATCATTAAACACTTAAATATCAAGTCAGCTTGGAATTTACATGCTTTAAACGACACGAATATTCATTTTAAGTACATCAGCTTCTTAGTTAAATTTCTAAAATTGATTAATAAAATAAATCTAAAACCTGTGATCCCTATTCGCTGCGTATGAAGAAGTAGTATCAATTACACCTTACCTGTAATTGTGCAACTAATGTTTTGAAATTGCAGTTGGTATTATTAGGCTTGAAAACAGGTGTTCACACTTTAAGCAATTCATGGATTAAACTGTTGCTCAAACGCACAGAGATCAAAAAACAGTCAGCTTTTCTTAGCGACCTTTGATGATTAGGTAATAAAATGAAGCATCATCGAGCTATCTTTATCAGCACCTTAACCCTTCATCCGGGTTTCCTCTGACCTTTTTCGCCCCATTTTTCATATTTGGACATTTATATTGGGTTGTAGGGTCAGTTGTCAATTGCATTTGGACCTGTTGTAATTCGCAGCCACAAAGCTAGATTAATAAAGCAGAGTGCACATGTCAACGCGGCAATCAAGTGATAAAACAAAACTACCGTTGACACTTGCCCTATTTTTGATGAATCTGACCTTCTCCAAGTTTTTGCGACATCCACAGGTTTCTCGTCGATATTCTCGGAATAAATATGTTGAGAATCATGTGTTCTTTTGTTCTTTGTAAACAGTGCGTGACTTTCGTTTAATATTTTCAATATTTTTTACAAAAACATTGGAAGAGGGACTATTGTTCATATCACGTGACTATTGGAACTATAACGTCATGGACATGTAGCGTGAGAGATTGTGCAGTGACTAATAATGCAAATAGCGAGTATCAGGTCAAATTTCATCAAAGCTATAGTTTTGCCTCGACTGTCAGCGGATTAAAGACATAATGATTATAATACTGGCAATTTATGCGAACATTAATCATTTTCCCATCGAGTTCATGCAGGTATGACTCAATGTAACATCGTTTAAGCTTTCCCGGCCCGCATGTCAGCGGCTACCATACGCCAACGTTTCGATAGGCAATTAACTCTGATCCAACACTCCAACATAATTGCCCAAATATCAAAAATTGGATGGGAAGGCTTGAAGGATAATTTGATTACTAAACGGTAATCGATATCACTAGTGCCGCTTACCTCCTGTTAGTAAAAAACCACCTTGCTTTACAATCTGACATGTTGAGTCGTTTGAGTTTCACTTGATTACGGTAAATACAATATACCTTTATATATACCATACTTTCTTGATCAAACAAATTACGTTTAATTTGTGTACTTGGAACGGTCACTCCTGATATGTTTCAGTGACCTTATAAGGCAGGGTGAAACCACAGCCCGGTTAAGAAATACATGGCCAGTGACCGCAGAAAACGAGAAACTGGTTACAGCTGATTATATGACACTTTTATATAAAATTTGCCGGGGAAAATTTTAATGACCCTTGGGACCAGGTGACTGATGAACTTGGTTGACCATTAGGACAGGTTTGACTATATACGGAACTGCAACATACGAAACTAAAGCCGTAAATTGTCCGAGCCACAACGTGTTGACTTGGTACGTATTGACTGGAGACTTGCTTAAATTAGGATTGTTTACTTTGGTTACCTTTAGACTTGGGTTAGGTACGTTTTGACTTCGGTACTTTTTGATTTGAGCATGTTTTGACTTGATAGGTTTTCACTGGACTTCGTTTTGGCTTGATTACATTTCGGTTTACGTATGGTTCGACATGCATACATTTGAAAATGTTATCAATTATAGGTATTCGTACAAAGTTGTGGGGCTTTTGTATAATGTTAAGACAAACTAATAGAAAGAAGAACAAGAAAAAATTAAAATGGACTTTGGGTTATTTCTTTTTGATGTTTATTGTTCACCTACATCGAAATTCTGTTTCGGGTTCTAAACGTATTCGGGAAAATTAAGTACATCTGACCATTCTTAAATCTGAAATAATTTCAACTTTGTTACGAAAGTCTGTATCAAAAACCATATATTATTGTTAAAGAAGAGACACATTTCGTACAAATTCTCCCAATCTTCAAAGTTGGCTTTACTTCCTTAGTGGCTAAATCCCAAACTGGAAAATCCATCCGAACCCCGGCATTTTCAACAAAGATGGGTGATCGCAGGAAAATGAATAAAGCCAGTCGGACATTGATGCAATAAACAAATACGGCTGTATGAACTGCTAAAAACTGACAGAAGGGATTATATTTTTCCAAGCAGTAGGAATTACAAGCCGTATAGACTTGCGGGCTGACGGACAAGTCGGCAAAAATAATTCTAAGTGCCAAATGTGCATTCATGATTAAAGAGCAAAAATAGAACCAATAAATAGACATAATAAAAACAAAATGAAAGGAACAACATAATTCCTTTGTTACGACACTAGGTCTCATAATATATTAAAAAGAGAAGTGAAACCATCCAATTTAGTAAAATCAAGAAACAATTTGCTTTTCTAAGTTACAAATACAGTTTAAACAGACACTTACAGTATTGTCAATCACACCTCAAACAAATCCTCCTGAAAGTCCTATCAGAAGTCCAAAAGTATAGAATGTTTATATATTATTTACCTATACATTTGACACTATAATAACTAAACTTAATAGGAAACTGTCTAATGAGTGCCAGAAAATATACACAAATGAACCGGTATAGTACTTCTATAAACGTGAGAGTACATTAGCAATCATATTAAATTTTCCCCTGATGTGTCTAATAGCAATAACAATCTCTTCCAGCATTCAATTACATATTAGCATTCAATTCAATTCCATCTCATAAACTTCTGATTTTTATCGTTGATTTTGTTACTGAAACTAAGGAGGTTGTGATCACTGAATGAAATAATCGAGATAACTCCACATCACTTGCATCAATAAATAATTCATTGGAATAAATGGTGCGCCTTTAGATGCGGTCTTTAACTTGTCGAAAGATTCATGACACTTGTCAAACCAATGACAATTGGATTTCTTACTCAACTGATGTGCCATAGGTTCAGCATTTATGAAGATCAATTTTCAGAATTTCAGATAATAACCACTGATACGAAAAATCTTCATCAGCTGCGTTTTTTTAGTAGACACTCTGAATTCTGAGATAGCCTTAACAATAACCTCTATTTGTTTAACTGGACCCAAAGTATGCAATATAAATACATATAGCACAAGCACATAAAAACTCACTTTATCTAAATTAACCGTCATATTTACTTCACTGAGTCGATCAAAGAAATGAATTTCTAAAAGGTTGCCAAGTCATCATTCCGGGTACGTTCAAGGCGATGACATCATCCATGCATGCATGACAATTCTCTTGACCAGATATTATCATATCTATCAAACGCTGGAATGTTGACTGAGAACATTTCATTCCAAGGGGTATAAGTTCATGGTGACAAAGTCCATCTGGAGTTTCAAATACCGAAATCTCGTTGGTCTCTCAGTCAGTGGAATTTGCCAGTCCCTTCAAAAAGTTTAAATCTGGTGACACAGCTTGGATTTCCAATTTTGTCAATGAATCGGTTTTGGTGAAAGTCTTGACTTTTCTATAGTCAGTACGCTCGCGAAAAGTATTATCTGGTTTAAGGACACGAATATAACCACAGCTATGTTTTCCTTGGTTCAATAAAGTCATTGTCTGGTAAATATTGAATGTCTTTTTAACCATTTCTGCTTAAGACGACCCATCTGTTAAGGATGCTGTTTCAAATGTGTAGAATATACAGTCTCAGCTTCATGACAGTTGTTACTTATTTGTATTGGAACAACATGAAACACATGCTCATATTCACATAATTGCTGTTTCAATTCTTGCCTTTCCTGTGGATGTAAATGTGAAATTCCGAAGATTGATTAGGCCAGAGTCACTATTGTCAGAATTCATTCCAAAATTTATATCCATAGCTAATTGATTGAATAATTAACTGGACTAACTCTACCAAAATTCTCATTTAACAAATGTATGTGATAATGTTGTTTCTGATTCCGCCTCTCACGAGTGCTAATGATGTTGTATGAGTCATTTACATTTTTTTAATTTTACAGGGACCATGGAAGTTAGCGTGAAGGGGATATTAAAGTATGGGCAAAAGTATTAAACTTTATTACCAGGATTAAACCTCCTTTCCCTTTTATTTCTCTCGTTCTTTAATTTCATTTTTGACTGAGGAGAGTGAAGATTACTTCCAGCAAAACTCACTTTATCTAAATTAACCGTCATATTTACTTCACTGAGTCGATCAAAGAACTGAATTTCCGAAATGTTTTTAAGTCGTCTTTCCAGATATCGTTAAAGGTCATGACGTCACCGATGTATGCATTACAATTCTGTAGACAAGATGTTATAATGTTTATTAAAAGCTGGAATGTTAACCGAGAACTTTTCATACCAAAGGGTATTACTTCATAGTGATAAAGTCCATCTGTAGTTTCAAATACCGAAATTTCTCCTGACTTTCCGTGAATGGAATTTGCTAGAATCCTTTTAAAAGGTCAAATCTGGTGACATATTTTGCATTTTCAATTTTGTCAATGAATCCGTATTGGTGACACTTTTGACTTTTCTACAGTCAGTACGCACGCGGAAAGTATTATCTTTTACTTGGTTCTATAAAATTATTCTTCGGTAAATATTGAAAATCTTTTTTTTTACATTCCTGCTTAAGAGGGTCCATCTTGTGGGGATACTACTTCACATGTGTAGAATCTACAATCTCAGCTTCACGACAGTTTTCACTTATTCGTATGGGAACAACAGGAAACAAATGTTCATATTCACATAATAGCTGTTTCAATTCCTGTTCCTGTAGACAAGAACATTTCTGGTCCAGATTGTTTATCATTTCTGAATTTCGAAGACTGATTAAACTGGAGTTACTATTGTCAGAATTTATTCCATCATTTACACCCTCTCTGTGCAGCACAGGTACGGCTAAATTGATTGAATAATTAACTGGACTAACCATACCAAGATGCTCATTTAACACATTTTTGTGATAACATTGTTTCTGATTCCGCCTCCCATGAGTGTTAATGATGTAATATGTCATTTACATTCTTTTAATTTTATAGGGATCATGTAATTTATCGGAAAGAGTATTTTCAAGGTATGGGCAAGATTATCCCAACTTTATTACCAAGATTAAACCTCCTTTCATTTTTATTTCTCTCATAACACAATTTTGACTGGGCAGAGTGAAGATTATTCCTGTTGCTTCATAAGTGATATGGATGAATAGTTTATAATTCTCCATAATAAAATCTGACTGGGGTTTGTTTAACCCAACACATTTATTGGTTTCGATACAAGACATTGGCCTTAACATCTTTTAAATAAGAACATGTGGAACAGCACTTGCTTTATTCTGTTGTTTATTTTTCAATATGTACCATTCAGGAATGACAACTAGTGTTTTTGATAATCTCTGACCCTTTCATCTTAGGATTTAAAACTCTAGATGACATTGTGAATTATTGCTGGTTTCACTAAAGATTTCTCATATATGTGAGATTAATATTGTTTACCACGGACAATTAAAATTGCGAACAATAGTCATTTTATATTTTTAAAGGCAATTTTTATATCTTTTAAATGTTTTAAAGAAATTCAGATTCCAGACGTTCTTCCAATATGTAATATGTAACATATGAAAGCGAAGCAGACAAGTTTAGATAAATCAAGAAACAACTTTTTTCTGTAAGTTACAAAGCGAAACTTGGAAGAGAAACTTACAGTATTGTTAATGAAATCTTAAATTATCCTATCACAAGTCTACAAGTATAGAATGTTCCGAACGAATTCCTATATTATTAAATGTCTTGAAGTATGAAAAGTCATGAACTTCTTGATGTACCAATAGACTTGAATGTCTGATATATCGATAGTCCTGAATGTCCTGATGTGTCAATATTCTTAAATGTTCTGTGGTATCACAATAATGCAATCCAGAATGGATTTGAATGTGTTCAAAATAATCTTAAATGTAATGTGTTAGTCCTAAAATCAATGCGCACCTTGTAATTCAATGAGCAATTAGATAAATAATTCCTCTCAAATCGTATATGAGCACAACTATAAATGATTCCACAGATTCATCTGACAACATAAATAATTATGTGCTTATCGAGTCCCCTAAATATACAAATTTCAAATATGACTCGTAAACAAGTGTATGCCTTGGACTCAGATTCCAGTAAAGAACTTACTTATTTACCACCTTCCAATCATGAAAATAGTCAGATATCCTAAAACACTATCCATAATCCTCAATGATGGACAAAAGGCAAGCACACAATGTTAATCAAATATACATAACACCATATTATCTAGAACATTTATTGTTGCGTATGCAATCAACCTTAAGGTCGCTAATATCTGAACACATCATTGCTGAGATTTCTAAAATTGCAGCTTTTAAAGATTTAATGGGGAAAGCAGTTTTTGAACACAAACAGCGGAAAATCATCAGTTCATATAGGTTTCATACAAATGACCCCTTTAACAGGTTTCTGTTTATTCGTCCTCCTGTTTCTGTCATCTATATACTATATTAACCAGGCAGAATAAATAACATCAATATTTTCTTTTTAAATACAAGTAAGATAATGTCATGCCTTCGACATTGCCTATTGTTTTCTTTTATCTTTCTTTTATCTAACTTCATCAATGCCATATTCATATTTTATAATTTCTTGGCTGCAATATTTGCCGCATAGATGTAAATGTATGCGCCATCTAGATTTGCACCCTTGTAGCGACCGGATTAAAGATCTTAAAAATTTAAACTTGTGCGGATCATTGCAATTTAATTATATATGATTGTAGAAAAAAAAAAAAAATCATGAAATTTACAAACGCAAAACATTCCAAAAAACTGCCAATCGCGAACATTTGGCAGAGTAAGTATTTATCCGTACATCGTAAGATTATTCTGCATGGTGTATAACAACAATAGAGCATAAGATCTAATTAAATTGATAACCAACATGACATACAAACCTTAAAGACACCATTAAATCAAATATGATTTGCAAGACATACAAAAACAGCATAATACATACACACAATTAGACACACATATGCATATAATTTAATATATAAGCGCTAATGAAAAATTATTTTGTTACTTGGGTAACTAAAAGGCCAAAGATGAGGATCTGACGGAGCCAAATAAAAGTCATGACAACTTAAAACTATCTATTAAATCAAAATGTAAGTTAACTTAAGACGGGGGGGGGGGGGGCAATTTAGGATTAAAAGCATTCTAAGATGAAGATTATATCTTACTTAGAAAGAAAGGAGTCAACATTAGGGTACATAAAGGTACGCGTGACAAGGACCATAAAACAAAAGGGTAGCATATATTAGTCTTCAGTTGTTATCATCAAGGCAGAAGACTTCAGGGTCATTGTTTACAGACATGGCATTTACAGTCCTTAATACTGATGATCTAAATGAAATAGCATTTGATGGATGCATCAGGTCATTGCGTAGCTCATTCCATAGGATGGTAGTTGCATATCTGAAAAAAATTTAAGCAAGATGTTGATGTTTAATTCCTGGCAAATGTAACGTATTTTAATATATAAAATTGCAGGATAGTGTTTAAAACATATTATTCAAACATTTGTGATCAACCTTGTTCAGAATTTTAACAGTCCATACAGCAATGGTCCTGACTCTGGGCTCCTTCAGACTAGCAGTTTTGCCTTTAGTAAGAGCTTATGATAACATTTTGAGTAATCATCATGCACAGATCTCTGAGCACACTAATGTAAATTTGTAGTTTAGTAGTGTTCAAGTCACTGTAGAAGTACCAGGCTAAGAGACATTGCATAGAATAATATGAAGGTTTCCGATTGACCTATACTAGCCTGATACCCTATATATCTATTTATCCTTATTGAAATCAGTTTGGGGGCCAGGGCACTAACCTAGTTTTATGCGTGCGAATAATGTTTTGACAATAAAATAATCACTCAAATTTACTTTATGTCTGGAATAACATCTATTAATTTCAGCTGCTGGATTTTTTGCACCTCCTCAGGTGCAGGATGTTGGCAGTTTTACGGCGAACAAAATGAACCGATCAGTTAATAGCGATCAGGAATAGCTGCTCATATTTCGGTTGATACATCCAACGGGAGACCAATTTTTCAGTTGTAAAGGTAATATACACTGTTTCAACATCTTATTGACGGCTGGTGTTTTAGTGACCTGTCAACTAAATCACTGATCTTGAGTTTGCTGATTACTGTAAATTTAGAGCCTTGAACAAACGGTTTCAGTGGTACATTCATGTATATATTTATATAAACGAATGCTAGTTTGCAAACATGTTAAACTCTAACGTTTTAACAAACTATTTTCCTTCCAATTATGCACGACAGATGGTTTGTGTTCGTGGAGCAAGTTTATTATCCTTATTAACTAAGGTTTTTATTAAAGCGATATGAGTAAAATGACCCCATAGAATTTTTATAAATGAAAACATAATGGTCAAATTTCCTATTTATATTGCTAATGATGTTGCAAACCGTGCTGAAACCATGACTATATTACGGCAGTATATTGCAAAAACAAATAGTTTTAAATGAATTTCACCGCATTAGGTATGAGCATAACTTTAGATGAAACAAAATTAATTATTTTAGGAATTGTGGAATATTGAGAGAGTGTAAATAATAGTATGCTAGAGGTCATTTAATTGAATATGCCTAATTGTATACATTTATAAGTTTAGTTTTTAACCACACCACCAATTGAATGTGATTTTAGATATCAGTGTACCGTTGGCTGCTACCTAGTTATCATATTTCTAAAATTTCAATAACACGGTTAAGCAAATTGTATGCTAAGGTTCTGAAGATTAGAATATTCATAAGTGATATAAAAGTTACAACACAAGTTTTATAAACAGTAACTCAATCTCTCAACCTCATCTAGGCATGCTTATGCAACTGCAGAATGTGGCATATACCCACTTACAGGAATTTCTATAGTTGTTATATTACGTTAAAACTACCGGTTGAAAACTTTGTATTACATTGGCGACAGACCTGAAAAAATTACTGTATTCGTGTGGGTTTTAACTTGGTACGGATTGAGAAAAATGTTGGAGATATTAATTTGTTTATAAAGACCTATCAACAAAGAGCAAGACTGTATGATACAAAAGTGGCATAGCGATGTTACTGGTTCAACTCGAGGAAGTTAAAAATGTTTCAAATCTTTGTTAAAATCTGAAGATTGTTTATGAGATGTAGTACTTCCGTTGTAATTTAGAAACGTAAGTGATTGATATTTATGTTCCAGTCATAATTTAGTGACAGATTCAGGTCAACATCACAGTTATAAATATGTCTATTTTGTGAAAAGAATGGTTTACGATTTGTATAAGATAAACATCAGTGTTTGTTGTGTAGGTAACAAAATTTATCATCTCAGAGGAAAGTATTTGTACCAGAGATGGCTTCATAATATATATCATTCTAAATGTTGTTTAATGCTTTCATAAAAAAGAGAACGTTTATGAGGTGAACTATTATAATTGTATGAAATTCTATTACCGGTTATTTATGTGCGGTTTCTTCCAAATTTATATTATGCTGATTTATTATATATTAAATGTGAAATAAAGAGACTTATTGGCGAAATAATTTTTATATTGTTCTCATTCCAATATTCAAGCATGTGAGAAAATGTATAATAATATTTTCACGGCTGAAATTATAAAATTTTCCATCATGCCATGCGACGCTTGATTGTGTGTACTTACACAGGTTATATATGTAGCAACAAAATCGAGTACTTTGTTTGCTAGAACAAATGAACACAACCTGCCGAACATTGAAGACATGGAAATTAATGTTTGATAATGAAATTTGACCAGGTGCTGTTCATGTATCTCTGAAGTTATTTCTCCTTACTTCCTTGACAACAACGACAAACCTGCTATGATGCATTGCTGCATTGGACTTTCATTGTTTTCAGATAGGGTAAAATAAATTAGAAAATGAAACAAATCTTACTTACTAAGATAGATTAATTCAACCTAATCCTGCCACTTTCTGATGTCACGTATATTTATATAATCAAGCTCTGAATGTGAGATGAATTTAGGGGAAGGGGTTTGGTGAACATGTTGTGAAGAAGAGCGGGTTTTATCTTCTAAACTTCGATTCTGGAATATAGCTGTTAATATAAAGTGCTTAATTATTATTACCATTATTTATAAAACCGCAAACTATTTTTAATTTAGTTGATGTCCGTATGATTATTTGGATATTGAATCCTTGTGACTCAAGAGTTCATTTCTTTATGGATATTGTGTAACTGTTACACGAAATCATTGCAAACATTCAGCATCAATGCTTTCTTCCCAATCAACATTTGTGTGGGTCTGTTAGCACAGTAATTCGCGGAGTTGTTAAAGTACAATAAATACATAACACATAACAGGCCGGATAAGACTACGGCTGTTAAACAGTTCATTGAAACGCACTGTATCACTCGCACATCCTGCATCATTAGGCCTTATTCAAAGGCTCAGCCCAAAAGCGTTTTTTTGTGCTTAGTCATTTTTTGTATAGTTGTCTTTGTGACATCCTTCTGGTCACATTGATGTTTGTAATAACCACCTTGAATTAATACAGTGTCACTTTTCACTTTTGTTGTTTTTGTAGTGAACAAGATGAGTTCGAGTTCATACGAAATGGTCGATAAAATGAAATTAAAGTCTTGAATTTATGTTATGAATTTGGTAAAATATTTCTCGTTTTCAGGAAGTGGCTCACTTGCAATATAGCTCTCCTGATTTTCATAGTTCAATTATATATCGGTGTCACTGTGCAAATTTCCTTTCTTTTTCTTTCCTGGCCGCTACATCAGGATGGTAGTGAAGTATATTTTGGAGAAAACAGACGTAATTTGCATTGATCTTACTAGACATAAAGATCTTGTAGAATTGTCAAAAACATTTTCAATCTCAAACTACTCCACAGGCATAAGATTCCAATTCAAAAGACAAAACAAAAATAGCAATCTTAACTAAATGATTTGAACTACTCCTATGGTTACGTAAAATATGAATACATTTTCATTGCATTTGCCGTGTGTGTGTGTGTGTGTGTGTGTGTGTGTGTGTTATTATGTGTGCTGATTAGAGTGTTTTTAAAAACTTTATTTTGCATGATTTTAGTACAATAAATAGCAGACATGGCAATGTACCCACAGTGCGCAGCATTAAAGAAAAGTATTGCTTGACTCGAAAGTGAACGTAGTTGGTAACAATTCAATTGTAAATATTTTGAGCCGAATACCGGTAGAAAACATTACCATATCATAATGCAGCTAGACTCTTTTCATGCTGGATAACTACAACATTGTCGCAACATTTAAACATTTGTTGTTACCTGCATCGGTATAACAAACAAAACTGAGCAAGGTATCATAAGTAAGCACAAATGAGGAAGGTGAGATCAGGAGCTGGTAACACTCACAATATTCGTACCGATATTGTGCATCTTGAAGCTTGTGGAGAAAGGTGTAGAATACACACGATTTTGATATTAAGTGTTCCTTATCATTTGTATTCACATGCTCTTCCAAAGGAATTCAAATTCAAAGTCTCGGAAGTGTTAAATGTGATAATTAGGACCACGAACTGCAAAACATTTGTTAACAGTGTGATAATGTTACCTATATGCCAGTTATCCTCAATCGGAGAATGTTTGCTATATTATATGAGCGAGAAAGCTACATCTCTAGCTGATATGACTCTTGTATTTCCCATGATGAGCTTGAAAAGATGTTTGACACTTACAAAAGGACAGGAAAGAGTTATACCAGTAAGCTCTACCACTCAGCAAAAGAGCAAATATTGGTGGCTATATATGGTCTAAAAATGATTTTTCTCATGTCTTTTTACTGACGCAACAATAATACACAGCACAGTGCAATGGAAGTGTCAACTGCCATTCGGTGCATAATGCTTTACTTGAGAAGTAATCACGATAATAGACTAGATAGTTGTCGTCTTCTTTTAGCCATTTTATCCATTTAAAACCAACAGACATGAAAATATAGATGTTTACGAAATGAAGTTTATTTACCCATATCTTTTTTAATCATTTCCTGTATGAGATTTTCAGCATGCATGTATTAATTCGGTGTCCATCCATAGAGATTATTGATACAAACATATGTGATATATAACCTTGACCTTTCGATGTCTTAACATGTATTTTCTACTGTCGGATATGCCATTCGTTATCAATCATGACGTATCTGTGTGGTATTATTCTAATAGCATTTCTACTTCCATCTTCATACTGGCACAATGAGCTAAACCAACCGTACTGTAGCAGAGGTTTGGATCAGGTGTATAGTGTGCTATTAATACATTTTAAATTTATTTGAAAATGTCAAACAACATTAGTTTCTTGTTGACTTAGTGGTCATGAAGAGCACCTAGTATGTTGAATCTGATAACAGAGCCATATTCAGACCTTAATAAATTGTTCGCTTGTGCTCTGATAATTTCTTCATAGCAGTTTTGCTTCTTTCTTATGATTCTACTTTTCGGATGAATCTTGAAAGCCATGATAACGGTATATTTCCATTCTGCCAATAGAATCGACATGCTTATCTTTCGTTTATTTCGCACTCTATTTGTTGTAATGCATTTATCCTTAACTGTTTCATGAAAATATAAGTCAGTACTTTGATGCACTGTACCATTATATTTGTCAAATTAATGACTTGTCCGAATAAACTATTTTGTATTCTATGATTGATTACTCGGTGCTCTGCTATTATGCAATATGGTAATATTCGCGGTATTAAATTGTTTAATTGGTGTATCTTTAAACCTGACAATTATACTTAGCCGCACGTTTAAAGAACCATATTGATTTTTAAAACATTTTGATGAATAAGTCTTGATTGTTAGTGCAAAAAAATCAGCACTCGTTTTCATTTCTCGGGAAATTATTTTAAAGCTTTTTATTCATGAATTCTATTTCCGTTTGGTTTTTTATATGCTTCCATTTTTCTTGCTTATGTTAGGTATTCTTGGAATTGTCATTATTGTATACGCCTTTTGGTATAGGTATGTCACGTATATATGTCTTCGTCTTTTAATGTATTTCATCTGCATACTTTCAAAATAATTTACTGCTGTTGAATCTATAAATATATTTGTAACATATTTACCATAAATATTAGCATAACGACTACTTCTGTTCCTAATGAATCTGCCCTCGAGGGCAGTGCATTCTAACGAAGCCACTTACCATCAATTGGGTTAGGCTGCTTTCTAATTTCAGATCTTTTCCCTACAGGTCAGTATTTTGTAGAGTTATTTAGGACATTTAGGGTCACACTGGCTGGCTTGGATTCTCTCGTACATAAAAGTGGCTCAATTGGCTGTATGGTTGTTACCGTTATGTTGAGAGGCTTCCGAAGTATATATTTTGCGCAAGACCATCTCCTCCCTAAAATCGTGATGACACTCTAGGCCGCTTGATTTAGCCATTCCTTAGTAGTTTATACAATTTTCTTATTGTGGTATTTTCTTGAAACATATTGTATAATGCTTTTACTCTTGTTTATTTCGTTGTTGTGTCCAATTTTTCTCAGTTTAATATACAACTGTCTTAGCGAATGTAAATATCTAGCCATCAAAAAGCGGTTTTGAAATTCAACTAATATACCTCTCGGTTATTATTATTATTATTATTATTATTATTATTATTATTATTATTATTATTGAACATTTTGAAGACCTATGCTGATTTCATATTAATCACCTTTCCATCGCCCATCATCGATATGGCGTCTGAAGGTCCATTTGCAGGTTCGGCAGCCATCAAATCTCGGCAACCTCAATTTATCTTAGTTATATGTAGTTGTTGCCCTTCCTCCATCACTTTTAAATCTCTGCTAGAGCCGATCTTTGCAACCAGTGTAACTCGTGAATCATTTAACATATTCTGATTTAATGACGTTTCATTTGTGAATTATGTGTCGTCTGTTTTAATTTAGGTATAGTCCTAACCCTTTACAATTGACACAATACCATCATCTAAGAACTTACTGCAAGCTTCGTGAATTCAGTCTATACAGTCGACGCATCATGTATGCCCAAATGAACCAAGATGTACTAGGGCTATGAGAGACGAGCACAACCCAATGGACTCCACTCACTACAGTTTGTTTGTAGTCCCTTAAGCTGATATACTTGTATTGAGAAACCAGATTTAGGCAATAATGGGCATTTAGAGGTCATTATTCATCTAAATGATGCCGTGGAGTGGAGTTGACCAGATACTATCTATAAAGATACAATTACATCTAAGAGACAACTCTTATGAAAATTTGTAGCAGGTTATGTTGAATAGCTCTTGTGCTACGTTGGAATTCAAGCAACCAAGTAAAACTGACGATTCCTTGAACTCGCATTCTTATTATTTTAAGAAAATAAACAATTACTCAGCACCCGAAGTTATGTTCAAAGTGCAGATTTATAAACTGTACAATCCAGTTTAATATAAATATGCAAGTGATTGTCAATATGATACTGAAATATTTTAACAATGTAGAAACCGAATGGATTTTGGATCAAGTGAAAACGACGAACACAGTGTATGCGAATGAAGAACGAAATTTATGAAATTAAGTATGCTAGTCCCAAAACTAACACTATTTATTTGAATGTAACAATGAAATGAAAACAAAAATTACAACAACAAATAACGATGCTTACTCTAATAATGATTTACCTTGCACGTTATGACAATACAATACACGTAAATAGACTCTCACGAACATGCAATAAAAGAAAACAAAAAAGAAAACAACCATTCATCAAATAATACGAAATCACCATACTGTAAATATGTAAAATGTATAAATGGGTACGGTTCATATAACCATAAGCTGTATTACAAATATAATATCGGTTCAAATAACTATATGAACAATATAACAATGAGCATGGTTGATATATGGCCATGTGATATTGTAAACATTTAGTATAGTTCACATAACCATTGGTCCCCGTATGATCCGATTCACAATTAAATGTCATTTTACTTAGTTCGGAATTCACGTCCTTTAATGAATTTATACAGCCACAAATTAGGCTACCGCACTGCCAGCTACGTTGCCGTATTGCCAATTATGAAGTTACATTTAACATTTTAAATATATCACATTGCCGATTATGCTGCTACATTAACCGCCATGCTGTCACACTGTTAGCTATATGCTACTGCCAGCACTGTGCTGTCACACTTCCGGCTGTATCAGCTATGCTGTCAGCACTACCAGCCTTCTCTGCTACGCTGCCACATTGCCAGCTATATCCGTTATGCTGCCAGCCCCATCATACCGTCAATTAAGGGGTGACACACTACCAGCCCTATGAGCTAAAAATAGACCAAACATGCTATTGTCCTATATAGCTTAAACGTTAATAAAATATACACATCTCAAATCATATCAAACATATAAAACTACTTGTAATTATTGCACAAATACATTAACATACATACTACTAGAATTTTCTACTTCATTAAAAAGACCTGAACAGTAAACTAAACAATTTTCCATACCCAAACACTGTATAAGTTAACAGAATTGTAAATATCAAGAGCATAAGATACAACGTTATATAATTACAAGACATTTAATGTTTGGATAGAATTGCAAATTTAACTTTTTACAGTAAACTACTACTTAACCCTATGGCTACAGTACATTTCTCTAATGTAAACACCTAACAAGATCTCAGTGATGACTGCGCGTCCACATAGCAATAAACTTCCTAAAACTACTAACAGAAGATAAACACGCTCAATACCTATCTGCATAGTACCCCGTGCACATCATGACATATGGGCATCTCGCTGTTGAGCTATTAAAAATAAAATTATTCGAGGTAACTCTGTAGGAGTAAAAACATCTATTACATAGAGTCGTTCTAAGGCATCACCAAATTATTTTCTTGCCGTGAGAATTATTTGTTTCTAGTCAAGATAGATACCATTGGAATGTCATGTTTACACTTATTTTTATATATGTTTCTCATTTTTAAGTTGCATTGTTATAATGTCAATCTCTCAATTTTTCTAGATTGTATTTATCATCAACTAACTGTTTTGTTGTCTGTTTGCTCATATCAAATCAAGGAAAGAAAGTGTAAAACATATTTCCCTTTAATACTTATAACTCTTATTTTCAATAAAACTTCAGTTCAGTTAGTGTTGATACTGTAAGACTTTTTTCTTTTTAGTTTAATCTAATTTCTTTAATTCGTACACAACTTGGTCGTTTTCAGAGATTTTTCAGTTATCACCAAAACAGATGTTTATGTCTTATGGTCGTTCTACTCAGACTCATTTTTTTTACAAAATAATGAGCCCCTAGACTATTAAAAATTCCACATCAAACGAGCAGTAATAGAAACACTTATATTCACTTATTTTTACCTTTGATATTAGATCTTTCATCTTATTCGTGGAGACTAATAATCATTTCAGTCTTATCATTTGCTTATCGAGATAAAATATCGACACTCATATAATTTAGTATTTTTGATAACTGATTAGTGCATAATATTGTTGTTCAGTTTAATTCCATTTCTCAGCACACGATAAGTTATACATTGCGGTCAGTATACTTGAAGGAAGAAAATGCGGGAAGTCCTCGAAAAGAATCCCTTACCCAAGTGAAGCTGCTGGAAAGCTTCTCTCTTATCTACAGTGGCCGAATCCGAGACGCAAATTCACGCAGACGGAGGCAAGACGGCAGTGATCCGTAACGGTGAGTGTTTTAGACCAATCGGCTACCGGGGGTCTCAATAAGCCAATTATAGTTTCAATGAACATTCCCATTTGCTTCACTTTGTGATTCACAAGATCCTTCCTAAGAATTGTGTGCAATTATTTGATATGAATTATGAGCTTAACGTTTGTCCATGATTGAAAGTTGTAAATAATGTAGAAAGAATGCTTCCATAACCAACTTTTATCCATGATTGTAAGTTGTAAATAAAATGTTTACATATCATTTGAGTTTATAACATTCTAGGTACAGTCTTGTTTGGTATTAAGGTGGATCTTTACGTTGGAACGCTTCATATCTAGGTAAAGTGAAAATAATAATAAATAAGGGATTTGATTGACAATTAATTTATTCCAGTTTTAGATCCGTCTGTTGGAATCCATAGATCAGAATTTACAGTTGTGATGCGAAAGAAATTAGTTATTTAAAATATTCATTGGAATTATTAAAGTAGTTACACTATTTTTGGATTAGTGTAAACTCATTGAAATCCGTTCTGAAATGCATCATCGTGTTATATGAAGACATTTTAGACTGTTGAAATTTATGTTTTGGTCTTGTAATGTTACATTTAGAATTATTTAGAATTTAATTCGCTAGATCTGTCATTGTCTATTGAATTATCTATTTATATTGCAGACAAAAAAATTGTTGCTTTTACTTAAATTACTGGTTTCACTTCTTTCTGTTACATACTGGAAGACCTTGAGTCTTAATAGTATCGACAAGTTTGGATCCGTGTGGGATCTGTATTTTAAGTAGAATATTCTGTATGTATAGGTGATTCATGAGGTAAATCCAAGTTTTCTGGACCGTATTGCAGTATATATTATTAGAATTTGGAGGTTATTTACTTCTCTGTTAGCTTGAATGTAACAATATCGAATTTTAAGTGCACTTTGGGTACATCATACTGAGTTTCGTTATGGCCTATCAGTGCCAGTGCTGTCTACAAGTTGACGTATTCATGCATTTATGACAATGACAATGACAACAGTTTATTGGTAATATAGACCAGAGGCCTTTAATACTACAGTTACATAAAAATAGTACAGTGATGTAGGGCACCAAATTACAAATAGATTTAACACAATGAGTTTAAAAAGGAAAGACAAAATACAGAAATGTAAGTAGAAGACGAAACAGAACTAGCATTACGTAACTGCATAGTTGTGATCTTCCATACATACATACAGAGAAAAACTAAATAAAAAAAAGCAAAATAATAATTTAGTTTCGTGTACATTGATCTCTCCTGTGTCATGCTAGAAAGACGTATTGAGCAAGGTTAAATAATATGACATGGTTATTTGACATCATCAGAGAATAGAAGATTTCTTCACACAGGTGTTTGTTTGCTAAAATTTTCTGGCATGAATCTGTTTCTAAGATCTACATAAAAAGGCATTGTAAAACAAAGTGATATTCATCTCCTACTTGGCTTTTACGACATAACGTACATATAGTTTGGTTTGATGGGGGGGGGCGTTATACCGTCGTTCCTCTGTAGCTAGGTTATGAGCGGAACAATTGAGTCTGATTAATGGGGTTTTTTGTAGATGGGTAGGTAAATGATTGCTTGTATAAAACTGAACGGAAAAGTATCATAATATTTATTATAGTGGTATGCCTCTTGTGATTTTTTTAAGACAGTGTTTGAAATTAGCCAAGTCCATTTATGAACAGTATGCCTTCTTTATTGTTCATAATCATGTAACTTTTCCCGGCTCGTCCATTTCTTTCAGTATAATATAAAGTGTAAGTTGTATTTACAAGCTGAAGTACTCATGCATCTCTAAAACGTTGTATGACTAAGTTTAGAGTCATGAATATAATGCATGTATTTGTAAGCAATACATTTTTTAAAAAACGGATTAGTAAGTCTTACTCTCTATCACAATGTCAACTCTCTTTCGATGACAGTGATACAGTATCAATATTGTAATCTACGCCGCAAAATTGCTCATGCGCATATAATGGGACTGTATAGAATTACTTGCACATTACTACTTCCTTGTTGACGACGTGTTTTGAGGCGGTACCCAGACTACATGGGATGATCATTTTGCCAATATGCACGATTTAGAATTATTAGCTGTTCTTTCCATGTGTTTTGGCCTCTTTAATTTGGATAAGTTATTTTTAATGATAGTGATTTCACACATAATGACATTGCCAGCGAGTTACCTTCTGATAGCTTACCTGCGAATCATTTATATAATACTCGGTATGCATAAAGAGAACACAGTTATGTTAATTGAAATCAATTTGTGTGCAAACTATCAGATGCATACCCTGTACAGCCTATTGAATGCAACAAATTTAACCAGGAAATGCTTAAGTAACGCTTAGATGAGAGTGCTAAGTTGAAAGTGAAGCGGAATTGGAAAATTAGTATTGAAATTATATCGATCTATCGTAGATTGATAGATGGATCGTTATGTAAATAAATATAGTATGTGTTACATTCCCGTCAGGGATCACATAAGGGTTAGTTCAAGAATTTAATTCCACAGTCTAATAACAAAGTCAGCAAGACTGAATCATATAAACAGTGTTATCTGTGCTATATTTTAGTATTCCACATTCCTTGTTCGTAAAACATTTTAATGACACTGACATGATATGATCTCAAATGAATGGTTGTACTTGTAATAAGGATCGGTTATGCAAACGAAGCTAACCTATATAATGTCTCGTAGTTTGATATTGTTAAAAATTATCTAGCTGTATAATTACGGATAATTAAGCGTTTACATTAATGACTTCCTTCACGATTGGTTAGGACAATAGTCTTGTTTGCTTTGAAGAAAGCTAAATGGACAAACTATCGCCAAACATAAATCGATTGTATGTACTACTGCCGAAACACTAGGAACGTTTGACAATATGCACATACCATAATAATGACCTTTCGAACATATGTAATTTGTTGATAAATGTATTTCTTTTTTTGGCTAAATCAGACGCTACTTTAATCACTATTAACAATGGTTTGAAGATTTAGTGTGAAGGAGACATTCAACTTTAATAAGTACACAAGCCACTCACAAAGTACATATATATCAATATATTTTGACATATATATGCGCATACAATTATATCATAACAAAGGTACTTTACGAATGTTATATTACTACGTACTGGAAGACTTTATAAGCATTGATTTAAACTGAAACATATTATTCATTTCTTGAAAGAATAAAAAGAAGCAGAAGCAGAAAAAATAAATACAAGATAGCAAACAATATAAGGTTTCTTACATGTACAATCTTCTGGAATGAGATAAGTTGTTTCGTGTTTCTAGATTCAAAGTTTTGGGTTGAAGAAGATTTTTCTCCTCGCAAACCCTTCACCCACATGTTGCAGTTATATGTAATGGACTTGCTAATTCAATCCCAGTATAGATTTCAATATGAGTATGTACGATATTTTTACATTCTAATTAATTTTGCAACAGATATATTTACATGATTCAGATAGCACATGGTTATGTGATTGTGTGTGTGTGTGTGTGTGTGTGATTTGGATTTTTAACGTAACTTTAACAATTTTTCAGTGATATCGCTACGATGCCTGCAGTGTGGCAGTTTATATAGATGTCTAGTACTGGGGCATCATGCAACAGACATGTAGCATGATGTCCCTTCCAGTCACATTATCCTGACACCAGGCCGACCAGTCCTAATACTAACCTCTTAATGCTGAGCGCCAAGCGAGGCAGCTGTTAGTACCATTGTTGTAAGTCTTTGGTATGAGACGGCCGGGGATAGAACCCACGACCTACCGCATCCGAGACGGACGCTCTAACCACTAGGCCACCGGAGCGGTTAGCACATGGTTGTATTAATACCAGAATATTCGAGGATATTATGCTCAGTGAATACCTGTATAGGCGCTCTATTAGTTATAATTAACATAACTTGATGATTTATCCTTCGTTTTATATCTTTACATGACAATACAATCTTTGCAGCTTGGGTTGGGGTAGTGGTGTAATGTAATGTCGGCACATAAGTCGAGTCAAAATGTCATCAGCTATCCATAATGATACCTGTACATAATATTATCCGTGGATACATCAGTTACAGCTGCTGTTGTTTTTTGTTAGATTCTTAATTTTTGTTTCTTTTGGTGTTTCTTCTCGTTGTTATCTACTAAGATATGTGTTTTTAATCAGACGCTACCTTCTTTACGTTATACACGATTCCAAATTTTGATGGAATATTTTCTAATGAATCAGAAATATATCTTGCACATTTCGAGTAGAATAATTAAAAGTTTAAATTAGAATCAAGTACTTCTAATTTTAAGCAGTTTTGTAGCAGTGGCGCTATATGTTCTTAGCTAGAAATTTCATAACAATTGACGTATGTGTGAGCAACTTTACCAGGATAAACCCCACTTCCTATTCATAACCATACTGTGAGGACTAAAATATTTCACCATCTGGTCCTGCACTCATACATGTTAAGTTTTCACACTATGTCAGTCACACGTACTTTGTCGGGATTAAAGAGAATCTTGGATGGCATTTTTATTTTCAGTTTGCAGATTGGCTGTTTTAGTGAATGAGATTTCAAGACGATGGTCTTGTACCTACCTTTTAAATCTCATTGTCATTGATTACAGATCTAACTCTTATCCTGCATTGAAATATTTCATATTCATGCTAAATATAATTAGACTGAATTAATTCTTCCCAAAATACGGATTGTTCATCCTAACTGCGGACGAATGATAGCAAAATAAGCGAAACGTATGTGAAACTAGATAGACAAATTACATGTTTATATACTGATGGATGAACAAGTGGTTACACAAACTGGCCTACAAAACAAACACAGACGAATATGCTGTAAAAAAAAATGTAATAAACCAAAAGAGAAATTAAAGTATTACAGTCCCAATAAACAAACAAATATAAGAAATTTAGAATTTATTATTGTCTTGCTATGGCACTAAATTATGGAAGTGTAGGGTTCACATATGAAGAGAATATATGATTTCCCTGTGGGTTTTGTTATTCCTACTATATACAGAGCTCCCGTTTTCACGAATCCGCTGGACGAAATGTATTTAAACTTTTTATACTGTTGGAACATGTCCCTTTCAAGACACTTTCATAGGTTGGTTGAAATCAAAGTCCTGTACCTAGGGATTTAATTAATACAAAATATTGATAGAATTAATCCACACTGTATGCCATTTTCATATCAATCACCCATAAACTAACCCTTATTTTGCTGTTTCATCTCGAGCAAATTCTTCAGGACGTTTCTCGTGGATTTAGCATATGCCTAGACAGAAAATCTAAAAGAAAGGACCATATCAAACTCTTTAAAGATGTGACTTTATGGGTCATGTGTATAAGTGAGGTCTAAATATTCTTACGTAACTCCCCATATATTGAGGCCTCAATTTCTAGAAATTGGGTCGAAGAAATTTTTAAAACTTTACTTACTGATAGTTACTTCATTATGTGTTATCTTTTGAATTTATTATTTTTATTTTAGTCATTTGAGAAAATAAAGTTATATTTTATATCCATTAATTCAATAGTTACTACGATCGTAAAACTACATGCATGCTAATAGTTCCATTTATGACAAGGTCAATCTAAGGTCAGATAGAAAAACTAAGTAAGTAAGGAATGGCACGCGAGTTTAAATGTGGGTTGTTAACAAACGTGTGATTCACAGTACATTTGCCCTGTAGAAGGCGTTAAAGCGCTCTCTTGCATTTGATTCCAGTGAGATTTGAAGGTCAGAACAAAACTGTTTTGTTTGCAACCGTTAACGATGTTTGAAATAAGATTTAAATGTTCAAGAAATGCTAGTGAATCAGATTTGTTTGTTTAAAACGCAGATGGATACCATGTTGATTCTTTTAGTTATACATAGCATTAGTAAGAGTCACGGAAGCATGTATGATTTACTTGTTGTTGGCTATAGTAGAGCAGTATAATCTTTGATTTATACAGCCCTACCTTGAGGACTAAGTGGTAATATTCAAGTACTTGAATGTTTAAGTACGTCAATCATATTTTATGAAACATTCAAGGACTTCAGTGATATTCTTCGTTCACGAGATTACAATGAAGTAATAACATTTGGATTAATAAAATTCAGTTGAATTCAGTGTTATCATGGTAACATATAAGCACTATACAGGTTAGCTCGGATTACATTAGAACAGTTTCCTGTTGAGTGAGAAATTGATAGTACATTATTAGAGTTATTGGGATTACATTCTAGGAATTCATACACTGTAAGTTTACTTTTAGTTCTTTTAATTTGTTTGATTTTATATTTTATTTTAGCAAGTTTATATTTGGAAACTGTAATGCTTATTGGATTTATCATGTCCTGTCATTTAAGTTTATACCCCTAGACGTAACACTGATCCATATAAAAAAAAATTCTCAAAGAGGCGTTGAATTCAAAATCAAATCTCTAAGCTGAAGTTCTGTTAGTACAAAATATTGAAGCAATAGATCCATATTGTATTGTTTTCCATACCCGCTATCCATAAATCGCCACCTAATTCGCTAACTCCTCACAACAAATTCTTCTAGACGTCATTCTAGCAAATCCACCAGAGATAAAAATTTAAAGTAGGGTCCATGTCAGAGTTCCTTGAATGGGAGATGTTAGGGTCCATGTGTATACCTAATATTAATCTTCTTACGGCATGTTTTGTAACACCCGGTATATTTAGCCACCAATTTCTCGAAATCCGGAAGACGGCTTTTTTATTAACTGTACAGATCCCTAGAAAGGAAATGTGAAATAATGGTTGAATTAGAAACTTACTAAGCAAGGGTCCACACATCGCAACGTTTGGCTACAATGTATCCAAAGACTGTGACACTTTAATACAATCGGTTTCCATAAAGACCCTCTTATTCATCCAACTGCTTTCCACAAACTACGTCAATATTCATTTTGGGAGGAAAATATATCCCTGCGTAGAAACTATCAAAGAGTTATCCATGTCACAATGACTTGTAGGGCTTTAAAGGATCCTAGTATGTGTGGCCTACGCAAAGAAGGTGCATTATGGTCTGAAACTATCACGAAATTGACCCAATTGAACCCCTACGTAGAGGATTTTGATTTCTACTACAATACGAGAGGTACTATCTGGTTTAGACACATGAATAAATGTTGAAGTCCAATTACTTTTACCTGGTTCTATGAAATCAATATCCATCAGGTACTGAATTTCCTTTTTCTGACATTTTCGATTGAGATTTTAGAATACTGTTTAACGGCTATATAATCAACAATTTTAAAGATTTTTTTGATTATATTTGATAATGTTGGAACATTTGGAAACAAATGTTCATATTCAAGTAATAGCTGTTTTAATTCACTCATTTCATGTGGCTAAAGTTGTGAATGTTTTTGGACCAGATTTTTTAAGATTACTTGATTCCGAAGATATGTGAAACCAAAGCCACTACAGTCTGATTGCATTCCATTGTCTACATTCTCAATGCATGGGACAAGTACAACTAAATCGATTAAATTATTAGCCAGGTTATTGTTACCATAAAACCCCTTTAACATATTTATAAAACAGTTGTTTCATTTTCATTCTCCCAGATGTGGTAGTCATATAATTTCGGTTAGTTACCTTCTCTTCATTTGTGTAATATCAAAATACTTAGCCTGAAGAGGAATTTGAGGTATGGATAAGAGAGACAGAACTCAATCAAGGGGTTAAAATTAATTTCCATTGTAGTTCCTTGATTTCGTACTTTCAGTTTTGACTGAGTATAGCAGAGAGAATATTAGTTCATGCTACTTTACATGCTTTTAACAAGTTATGCTTGACCTAAAAGACATAGTCAAGAAAATTTGAATGACCCCGATTTCTACTGCTGCTTCGGTCAGGCGAAAAGTGACTAAGATAGTCAAAAGTGTGTAATAGATCTGTTGAACCTAACTTTGCCCAGACAAACTAGTTGAGATCTTACATTACTCTCCATGAAGCTACATGACAATTAGGAACCAAATGTACCAAAAGTACCAAGGAATTTCGTAAAAAGGTTATACAGGAGGATATGCTCTACGTGGAGTTGATATCATTCTAGAGAAGAGGAACATTTCCATGTTACCAAATCACAAAAGCTGCATCTGGAACTTCAGTTTACACTCGAACTCGAAGACAAAGTGCATGTGATCTTGTATCAGGATATAATAATAATCTTGAAATCAATAGTGTGGAAGAAATATTTAGAAACTATTAATGCAAAACATGGACATAGGCGAAGATTTTCAACCAGAAAATATATTACAGCCATCACAGACAGCAGCAGGGGGGTGGAGGTGAATCCTACAAAGTTCGGAGGTGAAATTTCGCGAAAATAAAGCTTCCCACGAAAAATGAGCGGATAGTGATTCCGACAAATATTTTTCAGACAAGGCGGAGGGTGAATCTTAAAACGTTTGGAGCAAATATTTATTGAAAAAAAAGCTTCCTACGAAAATGAAAATCCAAGGTGGCCGATCTCTCTAGCCGACCGAGATTGGGTTTTGCGTTCTTGCTAACGTGTATCGCAAGCGGTCGTTTAGATGTATACATGGCATATTTTCCCACGCCGAATGCGTCACCGCGTGAATCGGGTCAAGTGCAGTCAGTCAAGCAGCGACAACACCTGCGGCCTTAATGGGTGTGCTTTTGTGTTCTCGTTTACTTACCCCCCTGTTGTGTGGCGTAATTAAATTATTATATCTATAATAACACTAACCATGGAATCACTCACAGCTAAACTAGCTCGACAGCGACTTTAGACATTCAAAAAATATCTTCCAGTCCGTGAGTCTGTCAAACAAAAATGACAAGAGCGTCAAGAGTCTCAGGTCGAATTTATAGAAGGTGCAGAACAGTTATTTAAACCGGTTACAAGAGCTACCGAAAGAGTTATAAAGGCTACCAAAGGACTTCTTCCCACGTTAGAGCAAACCGATGAAGCAACTGGAAAAATCGCGAAAAGAACTAAACAAACAAAAAAGATTTTAAGAGAACTTCCAGGTGAAATAGCTGGTGCTACTTATCAACCATAAACACAAGAAATACTTGAGGGTATTTACCAGCTTCGTTATGAAGTAGCCGATATGAAGGATCGTATACCAAAACCAGAATCAGAACCAGAACCAGAACCAGAAGCAGAACAAGTTAGAGACAGAACTGATCCGATTGATAAATTTACAGAAGAAAGTATTACCCACATCAGAAAACGTGCCATCGGCAGAGACTTATGGTTTTTTGCCGCGGCAACGTTTAATTCCAAACAAACTGCTTGAAATCCGAGTACTATGATTATTCTGTAGGCCGTGAAGTCTGGTACAAATGGATATTTTGCATACACTACGGAGTTGATCAGGCCCGAAATGATGATACAAGATATATTAAATTTATGAATGGAGTAGATGACTATTTTTCGTGGTTACATCAACAACAACAACCACAAAAGCAACAAAACCACACAAAAAACAACAAAAACAACAATTACCACAAAAGCAACAATCACAGCAACCAGTCAAAATAACAGGTGAGGAAGAAGAAAAATGGGAAGATACAACTTCTATCCCCGGTACCACTCGAATTGATATCGCCACTCCTGGTACAGGTACCAGGTCGAGTGGTCATATTACTCATTGCCACAATAACGTCATTGCCGATGTTGAAAATGACATAAAATTTTGATTGGCGGCAAACGAACCGGCAATAATTCCCCAGAAATTATTAATGAAGCAGCTGCTTTTGTCAGAGATTATTTACAAGCGGTATCATGGGGATATTAATGTTTATTGGTCCTTCATTGATGAAATAGCCAATGATTACCGCAGTGACTGAGGGCATGCAATTAGACAAGAAAATAAGATGATCATACATAATGCACAACGTGGACCAATCATGGTCAGGGTGATAAATTCACAATTACCAACATACAAAGCGATATACGGAGATGGACTCGGTGATGTTATTCAGGGTCTATTCAGAAGGATAGCCCCAAGAGCAATACCGATTGCAAAACAATTATCAATGAAAGTTATTGACATTGTTCGTGATAAAGGTATTGGTGCTGTTGGTGATGTTGCTAGTAAAGCATTCTTGGCAATCAATGACAGACTAGCACGATTAATACGCAGACCGCAAACGGTCCGACCTCAGCCAGTAAAATTGCCCAGCACTGATGTTATGCCTGCAAATGTCAGTAAAATAATAAATCAAGCTTCAAAATAAAATTAGCAAAGTTGGCTGGTGTACCCCTATCAGAAAAAGAAAAAATATAACTGCTAGTTTGATAGCAAGAAGTGGTCTTCGTGTTAGACGATAACAAGTATAATAAAATATTTAAATGTGTATCTGATCCAGCAATTGACATGGACGCACCAGTTCTGAGGGATGAATCTATGCGCGATTATCAATATTATTCTTATGACGCACGTGTACCTAACGCACGAGGAAGAATCGAGTTGCAAGGTCAGGATACAAATAGATATTTCCTGGCCGCCTAGGCATTCACTGAGATCGAAGGTAGACTTTTGAAAGCAGATGATACAGAGTACAGACTTTTAGATCGACCTGGTTTTGTTAACAGTGGTGTTATAGCGTTATTTAACAGCGCCACATACATGATTGACGGAAGAAATATTGAATCGAGTCTCGAAAATGTTGATGTTGCCACGACGATACTTGGTCTTGCAAGATATTCCGATGATTACACGAGATCAGCTGGTCCATCAATGATGTTTGCAAAGGATACCACTGATCATCCCGAGAGCAGCAACGTGAGATTGAATTCCGCTGAACTAAAGTTGCATAGATGAATGACGATTTCAACTTAGGATTTGCCGCACGTAGATCAATGTTAAATGGAGAAGAACATTTTTCATGTGTGATTCCACTATCACATATCTTTCGATTCTGCAGACATGTTAAGAGAAGCCACCGACAATGATGCAATCTGGCGGCTCAACGCCGTTGATGAAGGTAAAGTAATACTAGCAAAACTTTCGTTGTGGATGCCAGTAATGACTCCATCACTTGCCAAAGAAAAACGGTTGCTCTCTTTTATGAAACAAGGTGGTAAATCAACATCATCATGGTTAACGATGACCACAGACAGTATTCAAAGTAATGTTGCTGGGTTATTCACATGGCAGATAGCATCACAGCAAGAGGTGTCAGCACCATGACAAATATTCATCGCTCTTCAGGAAAATGCCAGAGTAGACTCGCAGGAACTAAATCCAATGGTGTTTGACACACTTGGGGTTAGTGAAGTTTCTCTGAGGATAAATGGACATAAAACCCTTCGGAAGAAGTATTGCTGAATTTTGAACACAATCATGTTGCACGTGCTTATCATCGGGTGAAGACATTCATGGAGCGTGATCAGAATGTTGATTCTGGTTTGCAGATATCTCAGCAGGATTTCACAACATTATATCCGACCTATTATTCCTCACAGGAACACTTGGATTTGTTTAGTGAATGAGTTTTTGATGTACACTTCCGACCTCGTCTAGCTCGACTGCCTGCTGGTGGTTATAGAACAATCGATGTTATACTCGCGGATAAAACAATGATTCTTGGAGGTGTTGGTGGACGAATGAGAGTCATTGATGCCCCAGTAGAAACCATGTAACTAAATCGTCTGTGATATTATAATGTCATATCATCATGTTAGTGTCAGTATGACTCCTGGTCAGATTAAAAAACTACAATTAGTATCAAAAAAGGAACTGTGGAATAAAAATATTGCTGAAATCAGAACAGATCGCAGGTAGTTCAAATACACTATCACTGACAGAACGTCAACTCAGGCATTTCAATGACGCCAAACGATCAAATACCGGCGTTAGACTTAATCTCTCTGCGGGTGCCATTAAAGACGCAGTCAAGACGGGTGGTATATTTTCAATTCTTGCAGCTATACCAGCGTTGATAGTCGCTGCAGCCCCAGCTGTTGCAAAAGCAGCTGCACTTGGTGCTACTGGAACTGCACTAGGATGGTATTAAAATAAGCAACAGGCCAAGGACTAAATACTTCCAAAAGAAAAAGGACTTGGTCTAAGACTGCCAGGAACCCAGCATTCATGGAACGGTCAATCCACGGAGAAAGATCTAAGACTGCCCAGGACACATCGTTGATACTTCCTATGTCCAATTTTGATTTACTTGATGCTTCTGAGTGATTATACATCAAAAACTTCAGAGGTGCTTTTATGCATGATCAATTAGCAAAACAACCAAACCGTGTTGAAACCGGTATCATTATTCTCCATGGAAGTTCTGGTTCATGCACTCACTGGGTTGCATACGCGATTGACCGTAGTAGAGTTGTTTGTTTTGATTTGTAAAACACCGAAGGAGTTTTTAAAATATGTCTACGGACTTCAAAGCTCTCCTGTCTGGTATTCAACATTACCAATACAGACAATAACTGATCCGCCAATATATGGCCGTGAAGTGCTCGCTGTACTCGACACTGTGTCATCGTCAAAGACACCGCTTCATAAAGTCGTGCACGAGTATACAACCTGACGGTATAGCCGTCCACCTTCGATTTAAACAGGCCTTAGTGAATATCCAAAGGTTGATATTCCCGGACGATCTGCTCGGAGTCTCAAGCCTGAAGGTGACTTCTCCAAGTATGCAACCCTTGATCAGGTCAAGGACGAGCTCGCTAATATTGTGCGTCTCGTAGATGTGGACCAAAATGATGTTGTTGTTTTCCAGGATCAACAAAGATGATTAAAGACGAAGAATATCCCGTTGACAGATATTATTCTGCGGGTTCCAGATGCAACCGAAGATAACTTAGCGGTATTTACTAAACACGGTAAAATTAAAAACTCGGAGGAATCAATTTTGACACTCATGGGAGAGATTGCTGGACGCATTGGAGATATTGTATGGCGATCTCAATATGAGCAGAAATACAATTATCAATGTGAGAGAACCAAAATCAGACGATGGTTTGGCAACAAAAAGATATGCAGACAGCAACAACGCCACGATCAGAACTGAGATCAATGATCGTTTACTATCCGCAGGTGATACAATGACTGGTTCTCTCAATATCGCTAATAATAAAATTACTGGTCTTGGAGAACCAGAATCAAACGATGACGCCGCAACGAAGAAATACGTCGACAATAACAACATATCGATGATGACATTGCTGATGACAGTGAATGATGGATTAACCACATTTAGATCTGAATTTGCTACTCATGTAGCCGCGTTTATAAGTTTTCGTAGAAATACAAATAGAGCCATTAATGACATTTTTGGAAGTCCAGCAGTCATCAACATCAAACTCTCTGACATAAAAAAATTACCGATGATGTAGTATAAACAGTAGCGTCTGGATCAGCATTATGGGCACTACTCAATAATTCCATTAAACATCGCGCTAAGGTTACCGGCATATACAGATTCTCAGTATTCGGCGTTACAACATTTACAGTATCTACCACAGTTTCACGGCGTTTTCCAGTTAACGCGTCTTCTGGATCTGTGTTAGTGATATTGGATCAAAACGACGAGGGAACATTTGTGGTGGAACCCGAAGAAAAAGGCGCCCCCGTGTTGTATTATTGGTGTCTTGAATTAGTCGCTAAACTACCACTTACTTAAATTATATAATGAACCAACTGATTGACGTTGTTGCAGCGAAACATTACAGATACGAGCAAGTGAGTTTTCAGTTGGGTCTGTAACAAACAATCATTGATGAGTATACAGTTAAACAAAAAAATATACCGCTGACGTATCGTTGTTACTGATATAATTATATATTCTGCATCAGCTGTAGTCGCTTAAACAGCAACTATAATCGGATCATTGTCAGAGTCATACATAATAGCACCAGTAATAGGAATTTGCGTTGCAGCTATAACTGGCGTTGCTGATAATCTTAATATCATTGCAAAAAAGATATCCACGTGTGCGGCTGATAAATTACACTAGTATACAAGGTTGCTTTCAGCGGCAACATACGCGCACGCCAAATTATCATCGCTCATATCATCAGGGCTCAACGATGGAATAATATCAGATCAGAAATTTGCAGAAATTATTAAGATTTATTATGAAGCAACTGGAAACGAAATCCCGTTGTCTCCGACAAGAACAGCGTCAAGGAACAAAGATCCCTAATTTAAATCAGGAAGTAAATCATAATGTCACAAGAATTACTAGAACAAATCGTCGCTAATAAAACACCAACAACAAACACGATGATATCAGCGAGCTCAACCAATCTTGGAGTTCAACGTTAACTTTCCAACAGCAATTCCAGCCAAGGAAATAGCGTTAGCACAATTGCGAATATATTACAGCTGGCCAAATATTAAATGAAAGTCGTACAAATTATTTATTAGTGTTTTCGTATAAAAATAAACCCGATGGAACCCCCGATTGGCAAGTTGTTGGCATTCCCACCGGCAATTATCAAATAGAATATATAAATAATGAATTCAACGCACAATTAAATCTGTTACAGGTAAAGAATCCAAAATCACTATCACGGTTCACGAGCCAGTATTATCAGCAGCAATAGAAATATCGATACCCGACTACGCCGTAGATATATATCAGTCGTCGATCCGAACCGTGTAAGGATGGCCAGAAGTAGCACCTGTTCATCAAGGACCACCAGAACCTCAACCCCGTGGTTATTTTTCAAACAAGAAAATATTTTACAACAACACACTTTTCACTTATAGAAAAATATTTCCATGGAGATGGACGGGGCGAAGGGAAACAGAAACAGGACCGATAAAACCTATTTATGTTGATTTTGATGGTTAAAAAAATCCTAGACTATCAAAATTAGTATTTGATATTGATCGCGCAACCTTTAATGCAATTATCAATGAAAGGTTTATCAGTTCATTCGCTGATGTAATTAAAAATGAGCATCAAACTGTGTCAACGACACTACGACAGTTATTTCAAAATTACGTGCAAGAGAATCTCAACGACAATCTAAAAAATCAGATCATTGAAATGGTACAGCAAATAAATCAGGTTGCATCAGACATTGAGTATACTAATCAGGTTATTATTGCAATATTGGTTGCCGATAAGGATCCCGTAGACGAAAAAACAACCGTTCAACAATTATTTGTACACATGATCAGAATATAGAGGAGAATGTAGCAAAATTTATAATACCAGGATTTAACACCGATAAAATGACAAAAAAAGTTAACGATATCATCCACGAATACTATCCCCAGATTATGGCCTCATGGAGAAAGATATCTCCTGCACCAGGTATTCTCAAATATATCAATGATCCAGACGGCGGTGGCCTTCATATATCACCAGGTATTGTCAATATCATACCAACAATCGCATTCAATCTTGTATGTGATGCAATCGAAGGCAGCTATCAAGTAGATCTATAAATATCCAGGCAGCACGACAGGGATATATCTTATATTGATTTACCCATAAAGCCCCCCCCCCCCCCGATTGTTCATTGTACCAGTACCTGTCAATCCAGTTTATCTACGATGTCATAATCGGCTGTTGTCACGGATACATTTTAGACTTACTGACCAGAAAGGACACCTTCTTGATTTACGAAATGAAGTTTTGCTAATAAGTTTGTATGCGAGATTGTAGGTCTTCACACTCACCGTGATCTTACTGATTTTTATCAGAATAAAAAAGCTAAATCTGAGTCATAATAAAAATAATAAAATAAAAAAATAAATCTAAATCTGAGTCAGAATACATAAATAGAACTTTCACTTTCACAATCTGTCTTGACTTTCGTCAAGGACTCTGTCAAGGACTTCGTCAAGGACTGCGTCATGGTGTTCAGAAACGTACATAAATTTTTTTCAACTGTCGCACACGTGAACTCATGATCATTTTTGTTTCGTATTCGCGTGATAAATCTGATCTAATTTTCTCAATCGCGTTTGCGAGTGAAACTAATTTCCTGATGTTTTTGTCGACATAAAGTAACGATCATTTCATCGCTTGCTAGAGCAATTTAATAAACCCGTATTCGGCCGTTTGTGTGTATCATCCATCGCATTTCCGTTCTTGTAATGTTTCAAAATCATTTGTGATTTTTTCAGGATACAATTGGTCAGAAAGTTCTATATCATTATCATTTAATGTTTTAATCTCAGAAATAATTGCACTAATATTTTCGGACTTCGTTATGTAATAAATATTTGTTTAAAATAAAAATAAAAATGATTATCTCGAAGTTAGAGCGTGATCGTCGATGAAAACATTGCGCTGTGAGATAATCTTAACGATGTTGAACTAGCACGCTAAAAGAGGCGTCTTCGTGAGGTTGAATGTGAAGTTGCCGGAATAGAGTTTGTCGGTGTCGATTTGAAATTATTTCTATTTTATGAAATTTTCATTTTTGTTGTTTTCGGAATGATTTTCTAATTTTGATGGGGAAAATAGTACTCGAAACCACTGTTTCTCAGTCCAACTTTTTGAAATTATGTGGGCAAAAACCCGACCCGTTTTTTTAATGAGTTTATTAGAGAAATCAAGAAATAACTGGCAAAATCGTTGTTTTTGAGTGTGATTTCACCGTTTTCAAATAAAATTTCATCGTCTTTGGACCAGAAAATAATAATTTTTCCAGAGACTTTTTGATTTCTCTAATAAAAACAAATACCCACAAAATTTTTAAAATGAAACTAAACTTACCTTTCCATGGGGCTCCTTTAGCCGTTTGATAGTGTCTGGTCGTCTTTTTATAGAATATTTGGAGCGTTATTTTTTTTATCGTAATATCTTTTTAAAGCTTTGTGTTTTTTACCACCGCATTCTACTCAAAAATCCATTTTACCCCTGACTCCGACGTTGCATCGTAAACACGGTTTTGGTCCTATACTTTCTCGTCGCAAGCTCTGCATTTTATATTCACAAAATTCATTTACACAAGACCGATTACAAGGAATTGCAAAACCAGTCATCAACCACTTACAATGATTATTTCCTTGAATAATTATACATTATAAATTAAACTCTAATTTAAATATATATTTGCTTTAATTGTAACAACGGAGGAATTTACTAGATTATCAACGATTAAGCCTTCGAAAGCCAGATTCGATCTTGACAGAATAACCTCTGAATTGTCGAGGCGAGTTTTAGATGATGATGACCACGAATTAAACTTTAATCAATGGTATCCGTGAAGCCAAGAGGGCTAACGATGGTGCGGCCCATGTGTGGTCAACATTCAGAATGATGAAAGAAGTCAATGCTGCAATGAATGACAAGCAAGCAAGGACAATTGTTGATCTCGACGAACAAAAATATATTTTTAAAATAAAATTTATCGTTGCGGTAGATACCGCCACGGTAAGTGACATCTGGATCATCCGTGACAAACGTGACCCTGTTCGGGAATCACATCACGCTGGAAATATTGTTCCGTTAAATAAAAATTCCAAACCAGGAATACTGACTGGTATCGACAAACCTTATTATGAGAGAGCATATTCTGTGACGGCAGTTGTTTATGCGATATATCCGCTAAATGATAAACCTAGTGTTAATGACCTCCTGCCGATGAAAATTTCTTGCTTGAATTGCAATGCTGAGCGAGTTACAGAACACTTTACACACGCGATGCGTGGAAATGGTTTAACGGATCTAAGACGTAAAACAATAAATGAGTGGGCAGTAACAGCTAAATATACCGGAGCTTCTATAAAAGACGTTGCTGAGCTGGAAAAAAAATTAAGATTTCCACAAGGGTGAAGATACTAACCGGAGAGATTTTATTCGAATCGAAATATAAAAAAAAATGGAGCTTTGATAGAGATTATTGATGATAACGCACACGCGTGGACTTGTGACATAACAATATTTCCACGAAATCGAACTGTTAAATTCTATAACGGTGATATGTTCGATTTTATCAGAAATATCAGTAAGAGTGACCCTGTATCTGTGTGGGTGTTTCAAAGTTCAGAATCTGTGAACTATGATCAGTTTGTACGGCCTAATGAAGATATTTATAGTACAGAATCTCTCCAGGACGAAATGAAACATCTTGCGTTGAAATACACGAAAGATACTGATGTTATCGAATGATTACTCAGTAATTGCTTATCCGTTCCGTCAGTTGCTGCCCACGCTGCTCAAAAGGAAACGTCATGGAAACCAACACGGTTGGCATTTCTTGAAGATGTTCAACGCATATGTGTCTAATACGAAAACGGCGGATTCTGGAATACGAAATACGATTATAAAGATGTTATCTCGGTTGATGTGGTTGCATGCTATCCTGGAAGAGTTCTTGGAATGGGAGAGTGTTCTGAGTATATCATGCGATTTGGACATCCAACACACGAGATGACCAGAGTTGCGATCAATGGACCCTTACCAGATTTTTACTTAACTGGATTTGCACGTATACAGTCGTTCGAGTTTACATCGAAAAACCTTGATCCGGTTGTCGCTGTTTGGTTTGGTAAACATTTTAGCGAACACGGTTAGGCTCCAAAAATTTATTACGATATATGCTTGATGTAAAAATACTGATATCGTTGGTTGTAAGTGAAGCGATTATGTAATATCGCCCGCAGAAATAAGTTTGGTTGCCACAACAAAAGAAATATTCCCCGATGAAAATCCGGACGATACCGATCTCGAAAATAAGCTTGCAAAAGATCTCGGCATAAAATAATTGGTAAATTTGCACAAGGAGGATCATATGATCGTAAACGACATTGTACAAGATTAATTATTGACGACACTGAAATCGATTTTATAATTGCTGATACAAAGGAGAGAAGCACATTTATAAGTCGAAGCATTGTTAACTTATCGGACGGAACTAATTAGGTACAATTGTGAGTTACACTGATGGTGACTCACCACAGTTTACTCATTTATGATCTTCAATGCTCGCATACGTTTCGATAAACATATTATTGATGATAAACAGATTTCCTGACACCGCGGTCAGAGTCGCCACGGATTCATTTTATATCAATAAAAATACGCAGGATTGCTAAAACAATCACATATCGGTGCTGTTGCATCATGGGGAGAATAAAGAATAAAGCGAGAAAAATACTCAGTTATTCAGAATATGCCGACGTTGAATCTAAGGAAACATATTATAAAAATAAACAGATATCAAAACTTTCATCGGCTCCATCGGTATGTGATCCTGTGGCCATACAGAAAACAGTTTATCTCAAAAGACCGGGAGGTTCTGGCATTGGATTATTTCGGAATATTGATATTTTTGTACTAACTCCGACTCACCGGCTTGCCAGAGAAATCAACCAACGAGGAGTTAAATCTCATACTTATCACAGCTTCTTCTGATGGAAAGGAGATACATCAACCCCTAAGCGAATGGGTGAGAAATATATTCCTAAGATTATTATCTGGGATGAGATATGTACAGTCTCTTTAGATGTATTAAAAATGTTTATTGATTGGATGTTGACGAAAAATACTGCCGTTATCACGTGTGCCGATCATTGTCAACCGCCACCCTTTGTTGCATCATCTCCGCATGAATGGCTGAAAAAGTTCGTAGATTATTATGAGGAAATAAGTGATGATCATAGAGCTATTGATGAACCGCTGAAAGAGTTTAAGAGGTTAATCAGACTGCAACCAGATAAATTCAATGTCAGATAATGCGTGAAATAATTCCAGAGACTATGATGAATGATTTTTGGAATTTGTGGAGACCTGCTGATTTGATAGTTGCAAGTCGGAAGATAGTTGGTGATACACTTCAACAGCAATAATATCTATTACATAAAGAAACGTTTTCAGATTTACCTGTGCCATTGTGTTACCGACCAGCAGATACACGCAAACAAAATGCTGAAGTTGAGATTCCAGGGCCATTGACAGAGTCAAGGAGGAAACAAAAACTCGTTTTTAATGATATTGTTTTTGTTCCTGTAAGTGATGTTGAGAGCGCGTTAACGATGGATAAGTCTCCGTTGATTCTAGGATATGCTGTAATCATTCATTCGTCACAATGATTAACTATTCCTGATACAAATATCTGGATTGTTGATGATCGGATCGAATGGTCAAATTTAGTTTATCTAGCAGTGTCGAGAGTCAGAAGAAAGTCTCAGCTACGGAGGGTTATCATAGACTCCTCAATGACTCAGGAAACCACTGCTAGCAATTATGATGATATAGTAAGGAAAGAATTAGCTGGTTATCAGCGATCTGACAAAAAAATGTAAGCGTGACTTTGACCTCGATGTGAAGTTCATCATGACGCTGAAACAATAAAATAATCACTGTGCTTGCTGCAACACAGTAATGCTGTGGCAATATACTTCTAATATCCCACGGCAATTTACCGTGGATAGAATTAACATGTCTTAAGTGTAATCGACGTAGGGGTGCTAGTGTCCTGCTTTCACAGAAGTGAAGGAGGTGATAATTGTGTATCTTCAGGAATGACTTGTAAACGTTCACGTGCAAATCCACGTTGAGGAGCAGTTGAATCTAGCCTGTAAATTGCAGGTCTACCCGTGGATCTTTCCACGCTGGAAATATTATGTGTGGTCACACGCCAAATAGGATCAGTTGCTCTTTTCTTACCACCTTTAAGTTCACCGGGTTCATATAAATATCTAATAGTCACATTACCCAGTACTAGTTGTTTTGAGAAAGAGTCACGTCGTTGTAATGGTATATGTATTTTTGTTATCGCATTTATGGGTTTCACAGAAGTTCCACGAGTAATTTCATGATTTAATGCAGCTATCACACTTGATAGTCTTACAATCCATTCACGAGATCTCTTATCCCCAGACTTAAGGTCAGTGGATATTTCCTTCGCATATTGATATCCAAACAATCGCTCAGCAAGTGTTTGATTAAATCGTTCAACGGTTGCCTGATCGCGTTGAATTGCGGTGTGTCCTCGTCTGATTTTGACGTTATGTTGTTTCATCATTGACGTTACTGCACCGAGAAATTCCTTGCCAGGATCAACCTGTAGTAGCTGTGGCCGTCGCAAAGGCCCTTGTTGATAAATTCGTTCAAACACAGATTCAACGTCAGTTGCTGTCTTTGTTGATAGTGGTTCTGCTTCTTTATATCTACTTGCAACGTCAACGACAGTCAATGCGTATTTGTATGTGCGTGATTGACGTCTACGTGTTGTAATAGTATGATGCGGTAAAAACAAAATATATGCCTGATGAACATCGTTGGAAGCGCTGACATCGAAATGTGCGTACTGAATTTTTTTAGGTGGTGGTAGGTAATTTGCCATATTGCATGTCGTGCTAACCAATTTGCGACAGCAGAACGTGTGACAGTTGCTGCATCAGCAAGTTTGCTAATCGCTACTCTACCCCTCCAATATCAGCTTGGGCTATAATAAATCTATTCCATTATAATAGTTATCTATGATTAATTACCGGCCTCTAGCACTAGTTCATCTTTCATCGCAGATCTTACCAGCCAATTAACAAATGATTCTCTGAGAGATTTATTTTTACAGATTTTGACGTGTTTATCAACTTCACATCTGCAATACGTCGTTGTTACAGATCTGGATTTTTATACGCGACATCATGAACGTGACACGCTTGATCAATCACATTTATTGGATACTCTCCAGGTCTTGGTTGGTCTCGTTCGTCAAGTAGGATATCATGTCGGGTTCCAGGACAACAATAATTATATCCAGGAAGATTTTTTCTCCTGGTTATTTAACCCATGGAGCCCCTGGTAATTTTCCCAGTGAAGCAGCGATATCTCCGCCTGGTTCATTAGAGATAAATCTGTATTTGCTTGTGCCACATTTTATATACTTCCCTGTAAGCGCACGCTGTTTTTTTAATTTATTATTATTATCATTGTTAATCCTCTTGTGGGGGTGGGTGCTCTGCATCGAACACAATAAAATTCATATTTTTGGTTATATTTCTGCAACATGGATATCATTGATTTCTCAGCGAACGAAAGAAAGAGCCAGTCAAGCATAATCTAGCACTACCAAATTCTATCAGAGCAATTATCATAGGTCCATCTGGGTCCGGTAAGACGCAATTGTTGCTTAATCTGATAATTAGATGGTTCAAATGGGATAAGTTCTATTTAGTAACACCATCTGTAGATGATCAGCGATGCAACGATGTGCCTGAAGATTTTAATGAAAAAGCGATGTCGTCGGATGAAGACGGTAATGATATTTTTGTTGATTTTATCACCGATGATATAGCAAGGAAAGAATTACTGATAGATGATCTTGATGGTAGTATTAATAATCTCGTAGTATGCGATGATATAATGGTAGACAAATAATCAAAACCAGCTCGGATATTTTCACGAAGCAGACACAGAAACACCGATGTTATATATGTTACTCATCGATAAACGCAAATACCTAAATTGATCAGAGATAACAGCAATCTTCTGGTTGTGTTTTATGGAGTCGATACACATAGTCTGCGAAACATCCATCAGACTTAGTGTTCAGGAAACATGACTATGATTAGAATTAAAAACTTTTTCTCGCACGCGCAAGCTACCCCACATGGATTTACCACGATAAATATACATGATTCTCGGTCGAGGTATCGTGTAGGTCTCGATAAAATTTTTGGTTGAGACAGCATATTCTCTGTCATATTTTGTATCCCTCTCTGCTCACACACACTCGTTAAGGCCCCAGGTGTTGTCGCCGCGTGACTGACAGCACTTGACCTGATTCACACGGTGACACATTCTTCGTGGGACACTATGCCATGTATACAGGTAAACGACCGCTCGCGGTACAAGGTAAACAAGAACGCAAAACCCAATCGACAATAGAGATCGGTGACCTTGTATTTTCATTTTCATAGGAAGCCTTATTTGAAAAAATACTTGCTCCAAAAGTTGTAGGATTCACCCTCAGCCTTGTATGAAAAGTATTTGTCGGAATCACTGTCCGCTCATTTTTTGTAGAAAGCTTTAATTTCGCGAAATAACCCCTTGAAACTTTGTGGGATTCACCCCCTGCTGCTCAGACTTCAAATGGAGAGGAAGAAGATTAAAGCACAGTCACGATGTCAAATACCAGACAACGCTTAGTCGCATGCTTTATCCATACATCTGTCCAGAAAACACTGTTATTCTTGTCAAATCTATCATCGTAGTGAAGTGAAACTCGGCGAATGTTTAATGGTGAGTTGATAAGTGAATAAGATATGTGGTTGGAAGAATATCTAGAAGAAGCATGGACACTCGCCCGGGAAGAGAAGATCTTGAAACAATGATTTAAAGACCTGAGTGTACATTCCATGCCTCGAGTGATTTCAATGGAGATGAAACTCATTGAAGCTCTTTTTCAACCGAGAAACGAGACTCCAGGTTTATCGACCTGCTAGACAGATATTACTGAATAAACGTCTAGTTAAAACTTAGTAAGTATCAATGGTTGTGAGAAAGAAGATGAATACCAGGAAACGTCCTCACCATTTGACCTACTGCATCTTCCAAGCTTCCAGGAATCCAGTTGTGTGTGTAAAGGCTGCATTTCTTCATCGAACATTTAAAGACATTTGAGCTTATATCAACAACATGATCAACAGTCATCGCCCAGAACCCTGTTATGTAGCATTTACTTTATCAAGGACCACATCGTGGAATAATTTTAATTTCTATGGATAACCACTACTTGAAGAAGGTAGTATCGACTGTATGAGAAGAAATTATGTATCCAATCAATTCAATAATGTGCGATGACAACGATATGATTTGATAGCATGCGGACAATATCTAGTGTATGTTCATTATCAGCGAAATCTTTGATTCCTGGCAGAACATTCACTGACATTTTTGGGACCTGCTGTTGCTATTAGCAGTGAAAATTAGAATTTTGATTTAGTTCTTTTTGGATAACGGTTTTCTTTAGCTCAAAAACGTTGTGTCCATCTCTGGCAAAAGATATCATTTGAATCATAGTTATGTCTCAAAGATATTAAGCTTATTCAAGTTTAAAAGTTTGTGGATATTTTGTGAGTAGTACAACAAGAGAAGGAACAAGCCCTAATCCTCCCTCTTTATATTTTTATAACTGGATCAGCCGTTCTTATAAAGAAAACGTTTTTTATTGAAAAAATATGCTGTTTATTCTTTAGGAAATAACTGTTTTGGTAAGGTAGTAGCATAGTGTGCTCATATAGTGTCAAAGTGATTTAACGTAATATAACATATTCAATTGTCCCCATAATTCTTAGGACAGATGGGTCGCTACAGGGACATCATGACTGCATGTTGAAAACAATTGAGGGACAAGGGAAAACGCAATGTACAAAATACCCATAGGTTTAACATGTTAGGTTTTTATAGGAATAAGATTGGAAATTGTCTGCCATCCAACACGTAGTTATCTATTATATAATACCCAATTTTCTACTATCATAACCCAAGTTTCTACTATCCAACACCAAATTAATTATTATCCAACACTCCTTTTGGGGTAACCAATGCCCATTTACCTATTATCGAATACCCAGCAATCTATTATCAAAAATCAAGATATCTACTGTCCATCACCAAGTTATCTACTATCCAACACACCGTTTGGAGTGACCAATATCCTACATTTAATATTCAACACACCTCTGGAGTGGCCAGCGCCCACTCATATGTTGATCAAACAGGGTTGGATGCAAAAGAATGGGTATCAAATATAATTTCAATCCTACAAAAACAAAATTAACTTTAATATCACCATTTAACTTCTATGCGATTCCATTTTGAAAGAGCTGTCACCCTATAGTTCCTGCAACAATATACCTCCTCTATGTCGCAAGTATAGTTAGTGTGGTCTTAATTCCACTCTGCTGAATCAGAAAGGGTGAAAGAGACACGCACTCTCATTCGCATCCCCTTAAATCACGATGCAATGACAACAGCGATAAAATAGACGTTCTACTTGATTGCAGACATTGCAAGCCCGATGAGTCACACAAAAATTAGGAATGTGTATTCCAGTCACTGGAGAACATTCAAATAAAAAATGATAACATGCACACAATTGTGTATTCTTTATGTGGTGATCATTAAATAATTCCTCAAATTCGTTGTTATATCTTTCATCAAAACAACGATTATCCACTACGACATGGTTACAAAACGACATCGCTGCTTTACTGCACAAGCGTGTGACATTTTTATATTCTTTCGAATATGCTGCCCATAAATGGAAGACACTGTCAACATTTCGGATGCACGGTCTTATTGTTGTCACCCATATCGTTCAGACTGATGAATGTTCGCTTCCAAGGAGAGCATCGAATCCTTTCCGGTTCTTCACGAATACAAGGTCTCCAAGATAAACAGTTACGACATCTATCTTCACAATGAATATGGGTCTCCCAACTTCTGAATTCTTGGTCACATTTGTCTAAATAGTATCAACTCTCCACGGCAACAATCTCAATGGCCCTTTTCTTGATCGTCAATTTTAATCGGAAACTGAGATACACTATTCAATCATTGCTAATATTTTATTTTCATGCTTTGTATGCCTTCCGTAACTAACACTTCGACTCCAATAGCTTTTGTGTGTATAGTGTAAAAGTACTAATATTTTCAGGACTGTGAAAGTACATATGTTTTGTCTGTATATATTAATCCTTCTGTCCTTCTCAGGATTGCTTGTGTGTATGTGTATTAGTGAGGAATCCTCTTTTCATGAACGTTTGTGGGTATATGTTCGCCTTCCTTTAATTTTGATCTGTTTGGTAAGTATGGATTTGTTCAGTTCAAACGGCGTATTGGTTAGTAAATGTAAGCAATTGTCAGTAGATGAGTGGGGGTTGCTCAGTCAAAAACGGCTTGTTGGTTAGTATGTAGAGCTTTAAATTTACAGCTCTCCTTGTCCGTATACGATTCCATACCATTACTATTATGCTTATTTATCCTATGGATATTCTATAATTACGTTTTTCCCTTGTCGCAACTGTTTTGCCAATGGTAAACCTATAGACTAATGTTAAATTCCCCTTTTCGACCGAGTGTCAGTTTTCAAAAAGAAGCGTAATACTAAATTCCCGTTGTCAACAAAGCGTCCTTCGGTAACCAGAGTGTCATAAGGACATAACGTTTCTTCTCATTGTCAACAGTGCCATATCTGACCCCAGAGTGCCAGATTATAATATTCCCAGCATCAGTTGCCGTAACGGAGCCAGTTATCAACATGGTGCAGGATTTTGTTCCTAGGAGAAGATAATTGTTACGTATCGGCTCGTTCAAAGTAACACAAAGAAAGAGTGAAGACAACAAGCTTTGTAAATTTTAACAAAAATAATTTATTTCCCTAGAAAACACGGTGAAAAGGTAAATAGGTGAAACAAG